>JAFLJL010013561.1:0-17500 GCA_018398815.1 Conus ventricosus | reverse complement strand
AAGTGAATAAATAAATAAATAAATAAAAACCCTTCTACGAAGATTGCTCAGAATGTATATTACGAGAACATAGCCTATTCAGAGAGGGTGCAAGAAAACATCACAGTCTTGTACAATGAAAATCACACCTTCCCGTTTGCGACTTTTTTTCCGGTTATTTTGTCACATTTTCCTACAGAGATCTTAAAACCGTAAACATGTGTAGGGAACCTGTTTGTCCCAGTGGTTAAAGCCTTGTTCTCTTGAGCCAGGTGGCGGGTGTTCACTTCCCGTCTGAAACAGACAAATCAGAGATTACGTTTGTTCTCTTCGGAATCATCATAGACAGGGAGGCCAGCTTTCTGCAATTCCTTTGGATGGGCCTGTAAACAAAGACCCTGTGTGTATATACCTGCAACCAAAGCAGACACCAAAACGACTTGCAAGGCCCGTAAATCTCCTGTCGTTCCTGTCGTTCTTTGAGAGTAGCCTGTCGTGTGCTTGTGGGATAGACGGCAGACGCATACGTTGAATGAAGATCGCTCTGAAGTGAACGACCTTTATATATTGTGCATCTAGTTCGTGTAGTTCGCAATGTCGGCTACCGTGCCTTTGTTCTCAATGTCCCAATCTTCGACCCAAGATTATAATGGCTCGCCGAACTCGCCGATGTTAGGTTGAGAGGGGAGGGGGGGGGGGGGGGGGGTGGAGAGACACGCTCTACATGATCTAGACACCGTGTGGGTTTCCCCAAAGAGAAATGACCTTCCATCAACTCTCCTATAAAGGAGGTCCATGTGCGAATGCTCTCTTAGAATGAAAGTTAGTTTGCGGTTGGCTGACGTACATTCCCATTCTCGATTCGAGGGTAAACACTTTTCATTCAAAACGGCCGACATATTCAAGTTCATAATTTTCTGGAAATCAATAAGTTAAATTTCGAGCAAAAGAGATTGCTGTAATCGATTGTAGAGCCCACTCAAACCAGCTCCTAGTTCGCCGGGCCTGGCAATATACTGCAGCAGTCTAGCACCAGCGAGCTGTCTTTTGCATGTCGTATTCCCTCCCTTTGAAAACAGTGTTCACACTTCAACTAAGAATCAGTCTTTCGTTTGTCGTAATTCTCAGAACTCTGTCGTGTATCGCGGGCTAGTGTCATTATTCATGATGTAGATTTATGATCCAACGGTTCTAACGATGGAGGATGTTCGGAAATCTTGAAGGGAGGTAATCAGTGTAAGAGCTCGCGCTAAGCAAGAGTTTCCCCGCTGTTTTCATGGGACATATGTTGCTGGTGGGCACGACCAAAGCCATTATGCCTCAATGACTGACTGAACAGTTCAGTCAGAGCAAGAAAAGGCCAACCAAGAGCGTTAAACTGTGCGCCTATAACGCAGACTGTCGATATCCTGATCGTTATCATGATGTGCGCTTCGAATCAGATATTTGACTCTCATTATCTCTTTGACCCATAAAACAGAAAAGGTAAGTCTGTTTGCAATGGAAAGACAGCCATTCTCCACCCCTGCTCTTCTTGCTTTCTCCCGGACCAGGGCTGTTACGTACACATTGATGCCATATTTAGATACCACCCTCGCAGACGTGATGTGGCTACCTTAACGGTGACATGAAGAAAAGTCACATGCGCAACAAGATGGACACAGGGGGGAGCACAAACCTCCGTCACACAAAACCGTTCGTCAGGGGAAGTAATTGTAGGTAAGAGTCGGTTTGGACTTAAGAATTCCCTTCCTGTGTACATAATTATTGATCTTGCTGAATCATCTATGATCCGCCCTCTGATCTGGATCTGCAACTGAGATGATGAAATGTAGTCAAAATCGGATTTGCCGTTATTGTGCAAACTTGTACACATGTGAACAAACAACCAACCAAATACACACCGGATGAAACCATCAACTCCTTAATGAGGTCGAACGTACGTTTGATCCGCCCTTCAAGGTTGTGTAGGTGCTTGCCAGGGGAAGTAATATTTGGTATGTACTGAAAGAGTTACATCCCATGATATATATATTTTTTTTAAGGGAAGGGGGGGGAGGGGTTAGAAAAGGGGAGGGGAGAGAGAAATCCGCCATTCGGTTCAACAGCATGTTAGGGATCCACATTAGACAATTACTGTGTTTTGGGGGTTTTTGGAGAGAGAGAGAGAGAGAGAGAGAGAGAGAGAGAGAGAGAGAGAGAGAGAGAGTCCACTTGGTCCACGCTCCAGAGATGTGTGTGTGTGTGTGTGTGTGTGTGTGTGTGTGTGTGTGTGTGTGTGTGTGCGCGCGCGCGCGCAGCTGGATGCGCTCGCTCACATGCATAGGTAGACGAATGAATGTGTGTATGTATGCATGAGTGGGTGATGTGCATGTCTACGTACGCGCATAATGTGTATTTGAATTTGTGTATCTGTGTGCGCCAGCGCACACCCGTTGAGGTGTGGGGGATGGAGGTGGGGGCTGGGTTCAAATCTTCTGGTTTCAGATGAGAGAGCAGTGCAGGAAGAGGCTGACAGGTGTGTGTGTTTAACTGAAAGAAAGAAGTGGAGATGAGAGAGCAGTACAGGAAGAGGCTGACAGGTGTGTGTGTGTGTGTGTTTAACTGACAGAAAGAAGTGGAGATGAGAGAACAGTGCAGGAAGAGGCTGACAGGTGTGTGTGTTTAACTGAAAGAAAGAAGTGGAGATGAGTGAGCAGTGCAGGAAGAGGCTGACAGGTGTGTGTGTGTGTTTAACTGACAGAAAGAAGTGGAGATGAGAGAACAGTGCAGGAAGAGGCTGACAGGTGTGTGTGTTTAACTGACAGAAAGAAGTGGAGATGAGAGAGCAGTGCAGGAAGAGGCTGACAGGTGTGTGTGTGTTTAACTGAAAGAAAGAAGTGGAGGTGAGAAGAAAGTGAATAACGCTTGATTCACCCCTCCCTGTCAGAGAGAGAGAGAGAGAGAGAGAGAGAGAGAGAGAGAGAGAGAGAGAGAGAGAGAGAGAGAGAGAGAGAAACAAAAAACTCGAAACTCGAAATCTTTAATGAGGGTGAATAGATAAGCTGGAAGCTTTTTTACACTATGCCCTCAAAATAACAATATATGAAAAGGAACAATTAAATCAATTTGACAAAATTAAACACAGCAATAAGAAAAACAAAAACAAAAACAAAACATTTTTATATATAAAGAAAATAGTAAGCAATCTCATTATAACATATTGCACACACACACACACACCACACACACACACACACGCAACACACACACACACACACACACACACACACACACACCACACACACACACACACATACACACACACACACACGCACACACACACACATGCAAAACTAAACATTTGTAAACATCGCACAGGCATACATAAACATTTCCTAAGTCAATCATGACATATGGCTATAGCCCAGCCGACCACGAAGGCCATTTATGTCAAGGAATATCAAGAGAAAGAGAGAGAGAGAGAGAGAGAGAGAGAGAGAGGAGAGAGAGAGAGAGAGAGAGAGGAGGCGGACAGAGAGAGAGAGAGAGAGAGAGAGAGAGAGAGAGAGAGAGAGAGAGAGAGAGAGAGAGAGAGAGAGAGAGAGAATACGAATACGAATACAAATACGAATACGAATATTTTATTGAGGGTAAACAGATAAGCTGACAAGCTTCTTTACACCATGCCCTCAAAAAACAACAACAGACAAACAAAAAAACAACTTACAACCATGTTTTTTGAGCGGAAAATGGCCATTAGACTTGGACTGGGGAAAAGGTCCTTAGAAATCGAACCATGCCGGCATTTTAAAGATGTTTCCATAACATATTGTGGTAAGTCTTTTTGAAAGATATCAAACTACAGCTGTTCTTAAGATGATCGGACAATTCATTCCAAAGTCTGGCACCCGAGTAAGTAAGGGAGGTCATGAAGAGATTAGTCCTAGGTCGTGGGGTGAAAATAGTACGTTTGCTACGAATATCGTTTACGATGAATTTTCTATGGAGATAAGACGGCGTTTAATTATTATAATTTTGTACATAAAATTAGCTTTATTAAAGCGGCATTTAAACCCAAAGGGAAGAATACCCAAGAATTTGTAATCACTGGGTAGGAGGGACGATGATTTGAGCAGAATAAGTTTGAGAGAACGTCTGTATAAGCTCTCAAGAGGTCTTAAGGAGTTTTTTACTTGCCAAATCCCAGCAAGTTGAAGCATAGTCTATGTCCGGTTGAATGTATGCATGAAAAAATATCTTTCGAGTATGCTCATCAAGAAAATGCTTTATTCTATTTAGCTGAAACACTTTCTTGGACAGTTTTTTACAAAGAAAAGATATGTGGCTAGACCAAGATATGTTATTATCAAGTGTAAGACCTAGCAATTTGTGCGATTCGACTTCTTCCAATGCTTTGTCATAAATATTAAGGCTTGGCAAGCTGGTTTTAATGTTTTGTCTTTTCTGTCTGGTGGTAACTAACATGAACTTTGACTTAAGAGGGTGAAGAGCCATATGATTTGCTTCTGTCCAGCTAACTAATTTGTCTAAATCTTTCTGCATGTTGCAGCACACTATTTCCGGACTTTTATCTTTATTATAAAGGGTAGTATCATCAGCAAACAGTTCAGTAGACGACGTTACATGAAGTGGTAAATCGTTAACATAAATAGAAAACAAAATAGGACCTAAAATAGATCCTTGAGGAATACCATATTTCACCGTCATAAGAGGTGACATAATGGAATTTTGAAATACTGCTTGTCTTCTATTATTCAAAAAAGATGAAAGGAGATTTACTGAGTCTAAGGTAAGTCCATATAAAATACATTTTCTAGATAAAAGATCATGATCAATGGTATCAAATGCTTTTGCAAAATCAACAAAGACAGCAGCAGTAAATAAATAATTGTTTATGTTCAAAGGCCATTCTTCTATTAAGTTAGTGAGCATGGTGTGGCAGGAATGACTGGCTCTAAATCCACTCTGATTGGGGTGAAATAGATCATATTTGGTGAAATGTGCCTGAAGATTACATTTAATGTGTTTTTTTCCAAAGGTTTGGACAGAGCAGATAAAATAGAAATCGGTCTTAATTGGATGGGTCCGAACGATCACCGGCCTTATGAATCGGCAGCACTTTGGCATCCTTAAACACTTGTGGATAACAACAATTTTCAGACAGAGATTGTAAACATTGTAATGTGTTCCGAAATAATGGGTGCAGATATCTTCAAGATTTTGCTGTCAAGTCCATCCAAACCTCGTGAACGAGACTGTTTTAACGATGATAGTTCTTTGAAAACTTCGTGCACACTAATGAATGGGAACTGAAGTTTTGTGTATATGATTTTTGAATCACAAAAATGTTTTAACAACAACAGATCGTTTGACTGTGAGTTGTCTGTCGTGACAACTCTTTGGGCAACGGTTGTGAAATGTTTGTTCAGCTTTTCGGCAGAGAGATTATCACTACAAGGGGCTGTTAATGATTTTTTCCTGATAGTTGGTTTATAGCTTTCCAAATTGATTTCGTATCACTTTAGATTTAATCAAGTCATTAAAATACTTTTTTCGAGCGCGTCGTTTCATTGCGGTTACTTTGTTTCGTTGTTTCTTGAAGTTATCGTTTTTGCCGGGGTCTTGCAATAGTTTCTCACGAGTCGGGATTTCGACATTAATTTCTGCATTCAACATGGGTGGTTTTTCTATGTATTTGACCCGTTTGGGTTATTAGGGGGCATGTTTATCAAAATGGAAATGAAAATTACATACCATATTGATAATGCTTTATCCGGTTTGTATGTTGGTAAACCTCTGTAAAGTTAGCCAAAATTAGTCGACAAGAACTCTTCCTCAGTAAAGTTTCTATAGGGCGAAAAGATATACATTTTAGACCATATCTGGGAATTTTTATGCCTTTCTTTGACCAGGTTAAGCATATGGGAAAATGGTCGCTTAGGCCAAGGATTTGAAAGACGTTTCTTTTATGTTACTTGGGCAAGTGACGCAAATGTGTCTATTATTGTTTCAGACCTTGGCGTTTTCCTAGTAGGGTGTGTGACGGGTCTCCGCGCTCCCCCTCGTTATTAAAATATGATTTTCATATTCAGGGATGCGGGGGGTTATAGACAGAAGTATTTACGCTTTCACAACCAAAATGCGCTCTGCATAGGCCCACCACTCTGTCACTCACATCGGGCCCGCACAAAGGTACGGGAAACCCAAATAACATTTCATAGAAAATAATCAACTTTTATTCAACTTGACTCCGAGCCCCCACCCGTCCACTACACAACACAACTATCTGTATCATACAACAATGTAAACAGCATACAGACAATTAATAAATCGCATCCCTGTTCTTCAGTTATTTTTTACTTAGCCAGGAAAGACAATATTCCACTATTCAGTTTGCACACTGATAACCTTAAGAGCAAATAAAGCGTCCATAAACTTCCAGCATTCCTTGGTTGACCAGTTTCTCTATCACACTGTGCGACCACGAGCTGAAGCTGCCACACTGTTGTGTCCTCCCGATTGGCCAAATCCAGTTGGGGGACACTGGCAACGTAGCTTGAGTTGTACCCCGCACCGAGTCTCCGGCCCTCCATGCACTTCGCCTCTCCAGGGAAAAGGGCTCCTGTCGGCCTCTCCCACGGGTCTTCTCTGGCTGCAAACACCCCACCGTTTGTCTGGCAGCTCCCTGTCTAGGCTCCAACGGGCTGTCACGTCTTGCTGTCGCCGTCCCCACACGGGAGACAATTCTTCTCGTGTCGGCTCCGAGGTTTCAGCAACCTCCACGTCATACGTCCCCACCCGGGAGACAACGAGGCGACAGCTAACCTCTGCTTCACGCTGATTTCTTGAGCCCTCAGCAAGAGGGGCGATTTTCACTTTCCCTTTAAGTGAGTCACACACTTCCTGGTTTTCCAAGCGCCTTAAAATCGTTCTCAAAGAAAGAGAAACCCGAGTTTAACTGGCTCAACCAATGAAATCACTGGCACACACACATCACCCCGATTTGTACCAATAAATCCCAGTTATTTTTATTCCACCAATGGAAATCACTAGTCACCTACACTACACACACACCACAGCTGCTAGCGCCAACAAAGACTTGGGCACCCAGTGGTTAATGCTAACCTCCTTTTCAAACTCTTTGTTCGTTTCCCCCCAAGCTACCCATTGAACTAACAGCCTGGACCTCTCTACCAGCCATGACTGATGCTTCAAGTATTTACAACCTCTATAGACAACAAGGCGCAAACCACTCGATAGCCGCAGCCTTCCTTTTCATTCCTCAAACAGGGACGACTGAATGTGTCGCTGTACTCTGCGGCAGGCGGGACGGTCACCTGACACGATTGCCTTCCTTTCAGGCCCATGGGAGAGTCCAGTAAATTAGCCAGGGGCCAAAGTGGACACTCTTCTCTCCCCGGGAAATGGCAGGTCGCCAACTCCTTGTCACTATCCCTCGGACATGCGAAACACTTCCAGTACTCTCCCCCCTTCATATACGACTCGGGGTATCCCCCCTGGTGATCCCTGAATTCGCACACTTGAAGACCAAGGAACGTGCTCTCAAAAACAGCAACTCCCCTTAATTTGCCTAATGCTCGAGAACATTCGCCGACTCATGACACCCCCGTACCAAAGAATGTTGTTCCAATCAACATTTCCTCCAGGACGAATGTTCTCCAATTGGATAAAACAAACTCAGTTGCAGGGGTCGAAAACAGTACTACCCTATGCTTCAAAGACATCATTTCCATCAACATCTCAAACATGGATAATGTACCCAATTAAAAAAATATAAATCAGTCAGATAGTCCATTGAATCACTCATCATAAACGGGCTCCAATATAATCAAGAACTCTCTCTATACGTTAGCTATCAGCATGTCCATACATTTTAATTAATCACTCCATTCACTTCTAATATAGCACAACCATGATTACCCCAACATCCAAATTCAGGCTTTGTGGCCCAGCCTACGTAACATCAAATCAAATCAGGTGTGTGGCCACAATCTCTTACAGGGTTTCCCACCACAATATGCAAATAAAAACTGTATCCTGATTTCGCAACGTAAGGGACATTTCCACACTTTACCGAGCTGTAAAAAAAACAACATGAGCAAACAGATATCAACCAGAAAATCATAAATCAAACACGTGAGCATGTACTCAACCCCACCCCATAATGGGCAATGAACAAGCCTATTGACAGATAAACATCAATGAAAAAAAACGAAAAATTTGATACATGAACATAGACTCGACCCCGCCCTATACTGGGCAATCAAAATCAAAAAACACAACTGGCCAGCTACATTATTTACACAGTACTGCCCGTAACAGATGACGCTCACACCACCCCACAATCACAGCAGCCCGTGGGCCCATTGCTCCTACCATTGTCCTGCTTCTGTTGTTCACACTACAAGCAGCACCCAGGAGGCATTACTCCAACCCTTGACTACTCCTGCCCTCTCAATCTTGACCGCCGTTTGGGCTCGCCAATAGTACCTGGCAGAAGTTTGCGCTTTTCCAGGCTTACAATAAGTCAGCGCACCTTTCACACATTTTAGTCCTAAAGGAGCGCGTGAAAGTCTGCGCGATCCCTTTTAGCCTGTCGCACCCATTCACTGCGACGACAAATCATCTCCCCTTTTCAAATGTTAAATGATCCCTCACTCACCCTATCTGAAACCGATTTTCCTTCTCTCTGAGGAAATTCCTTGGTTCGAATCCCGCTCATGGCCTATGCCCACTGATTTCTGGCCCTTTATTTCCTTCTCCTTTTTCCAACACGGGCTTGTCTGCTCCTATGAGCTACTGTCTTTGGCATTTCTTAACGATAGCTGGTCACCTCGACCTTTTTGCCATGCGTTATTACTGCCTCCCTGGTCCCAACCCAGCTGCTGGTTCCATTTCCACTCGGTGGTCCAGTTGGCCCCGACCCTGGGGTCCGCCACCGTGGCTCCTACATTTCTGACTGCCATGGCAACGCCAACAATTTTTTAAACCCCCCATACGGCCACCATGGCCCACGGCACCGCCACTACGGCCACCTCCAGGGCCTAGGGCACCGCTACAAACGACCTATTTCAGGGTCCACTGCCACCACCAAAATGGCCCCTTCATGGCCTACCTAGCTCCCGCTAGCGGCGCCAGTGCAACTCGCCCTGCTTCCTGTTTATTTTCCATAACGAGTTTCTCCCCTGCACTACCCTTGCTTTCCCTACTTGACTGGCAGCCTGGTTAGGCTTCGGGAGGATGTACCTACCCCCAAACAAAGCTGGATAGGGAAAGAATTCTTTTGTACTGCTGCAGTGAGAGTACTCCTGACAAACTCGACTCTACTTTGACACGGCCAAAGGGTAGCCGATTTAATTCTTCCATCTGCATATCGCACGCAGGTGGTTTCCCCTGTATAGTCCTGTCTCTCTAAAAACCCGGCTCTACCTTTGCCGCTAGAGTCAGTCCTGTGTTAATAAGCAGGTCACCGGCTTCCCGTTTACTATCCCCTAGTAGTTGGTGGTGGTACTCTGCCTTCCTGTTGAATTGTATCAACAGCAACAACTGAGTGTATTCGAAATCCGCTACAGTCCTTGGCGATATGACCCTCTCGCCACATTTGAAACATGTGCGTTTCACTCTAACATTCCTTGAGTCCCACTGTTGCCACGGGACTTAGAATGCGTTCAACTGCGGTCTCCCCTCCTGTTTGTAGGAGTGGGCGAATCACCCCCTGACTGTGTGGTCTGGCATTACGGGTCGACTGGTTCGATCCCTCATCCCATTACCTGATCATGGCAGATTCAAACCTTCTGCAACTTTCACTAACTCCTCTAAACTTCCTAATTCTCTTTCCGCCAAGAATACTGTGAGATCCTTCCGACAAGGGGAGAGAATTTGCTCCTTAACGATCTCCTCCCTCAAAGATCAAAAGTTTGTTCGATGTTCCCTAACCTTACCATTTGTCAAAGAGAGCCCTAAGCCGATAAAGGAACTGTACGTGCGTCTCACCTGATTTACGAACGTTTCTCTGAAAAATTCCTATATCTATCGGCGGTTTACTTGATACCTCTGAAACAAAGAAATCGCGCACCGACTCATAATCTGTCTGTTTTCCGGTGGTAAGCAGAAAAAGCATCCCAAGCTTTGGGTTGTCAGCAGCGCCCACAAATTTGTGGCCACCGTCTTCGGGTAACCCTGATCTTTGCAATCCTTTCAAATTGCGAAATGAAATCCCCTAGATGGTCCGGATTATCATCGAACCTTGGCATATTGATCAAAGGACTGACATGTGGGGCAAAGGGTTTACTTGAGGTTTTGCGTCCCCGTCCCGTTCTTTCTCCAATTTTAAATTTTTCTAACTCAAACTGCCTTATCTCCCTTCTTTCTCTCTCTCACTTTCCTCTCCTCTCTTTCCCGTTCTCTTTCTCTCTCCTCTTTTTCCCGTTCTCTTTCCTCCTTTCTTTCCCGTTCTCTCTCCTCTTTTCCCGTTCTTTCCCTCTCCTTCTTTCCCGTTCTCTCTCCTCTTTTTCCCGTTCTCGTTCTCTCTCCTCTTTTTCCCGTTCTCTTTCTCTCTCTTCTTTTTCCGTTCCCGTTCTCTTTCCTCTTTTTCCCGTTCTCTTTCTCTCTCCTCTTTTTCCCGTTCTCTTTCTCTCTCCTCTTTTTTCTTTCCTTCTTCTCGTTCCCTTTGTATTTTCTGGGGTCGATTACACGGCCATTTTTCATCTACATATGCCCTTTAGTTCCGGACCCTTTAGTCCCTAAAGCTTTTCCTTCTTCTATGAGGTCCATCTTTTTTAGCGGGCCCATTGTCTCAGCACCCCCCTTCAGTCGACATTTTGAAGCTATCTAACCTCGATCAGCTAGTTAAAACAAACCCCAGTAAAAGCGAGATATCCACACGATCACTTGTAAATTTAAACGATCAAATAGTTTTGCTACACACAATCAACCTCAACAGCAACCAAATCAAGCAAGTTCAAACAACAGGCCCAGTCATGAAAAAAAAGTCAAAAGAAACAACACATACTAACGTCTTCCCGGTAAGAAAAAATTTTCTAGTTTCCACAAATTTCGACAAATTTCAAATTCCCCTTTTCAACTGAACAAAACCCCGAATCAAAATACTTATGCTCATTTATGTTCATCCCGGACGACAGTCCCCCAATTTGTGACGGTCTCCGACGCTCCCTCGTTATTAAAATATGATTTTCAATTCAGGGATGCAGGGGTTATAGACAGAAGTATTTACGCTTTCACAACCAAAATGCGCTCCGCATAGCACACGCACTCTGTCACTCACATCGGGCCCGCACAAAAAGGGGACGGGAAACCAAAAATTTTCAAAAAAATAACAACTTTTATTCAACTTTACTCCGAGCCCCCACCCGTCACTACACAACACAACTATCTGTATCATACAACAATGTAAACAGCATACAGACAATTTAATAATAATCGCATCCCCCGTTCTCCAGTTATTCTTACTTAGCCAGGAAAGACAATATTCCACTATTCAGTTTGCACACTGATAACCTTAAGAGCAAATAAAAGCGTCATAACTTGCCAGCATTCTTGGTTGACCAGTTTCTCTCATCACACTGTGCGACCCGAGCTGAAGCTGCCACACTGTTGTGTCCTCCCGATTGGCCAAATCCCAGTTGGGGGACACTGGCAAAGTAGCTTGAGTTTAAACCCCCGCACGAGTCTCCCGGACTCCACTGCACTTCGCCCTCTCCACGGAAAGGGGTCCGTCGGCCCCTCCCACAGGTCTTCTCTGCTGCAAAAAACCCCCCCGTTGTCTGGCAGCTCCCTGTCTAGGGTCCAACAGGCTGTCACGCTTGCTGTCGACCGTCCCCCCACGGAGACAATTCTTTTCGTCGTCGGCTCCGAGGCTACAGCAACCTCCACTGTCATACGTCCCCACCCAGGAGACAACGAGGCGACAGCTAACCTCGCTTCCCCGCTTTTTTCTTGAGCCATCAGCAAGACGGGCGAGTTCCCCTTCCCTTAAGTGAGTCACACACTTCCTGTTTTCCCAAACGCCTTATATTCGTTCTCAAAGAAAGAGGAACCCGAGTTTAACTGGCTCAACAATGGAATCCCCTGGAACACACACATCACACGATTTGTACCATAAATCCCCAAGTTTTTTTATTCCACCAATGGAATCACTAGTCACCTACACATACCCCACACACCACAGCTGCAAACGCCAACAAAGACTTGGGCACCCAGTGGTTAATGCATAACCTCCTATTCAAACTCATGTTCGATTCCCCCCAAACTACCCATTGAACTAACGCCTGGACCTCTCTACCAGCCATGACTGATGCTTTAAGTATTTACTACCTCTATAGACAACAAGGCGCAAACCACTCCCATAGGCCCCAGCCTTCCCTTCATTCCTCAGAACAGGACGACTGAATGGTCGCTGTACTCTGCGGCAGGCTGACGGTCCCCCTGACACGATTGCCTTTCCCTTTTAGGCCCACGGGAGAGCCAGTGAATAGCCAGTGCTCAAAGTGGACACTCTTCCTACCCCGGACTTTGGGAGGTCGCCAACTCCTTGTCACTATCCCCGGACATGCGAAACACTTCCCAGTACTCTCCCTCCTTCAGTATACGAACTCGGGGTTTCCCCCCTGTGATGCCTGAATTCGCACACTTTAAAACCCAAGGAACGTGCTCTCAACAAAAAGCAACTACCCTTATTTGCCTAAATGCTGAGAACATTCGGCCGACTCATGACAGGGTGTTTATTAATTGCTTCAGTTAAATAATCCAACATCTTTTCCATGTTTCGTGGGGCTTCAGTAAGTCAATATTAAAATCGCCTAGCAGGACAACTTCCGTAGAATAACCAAACATCTTCCATCATGAGTTCGAAACGCTGTGGACCACTCTACCTCTCTTCTGGGTTTCTGTATAGAAGCCCGGGTAAAAACGGTTTGGTCCCTTTTACGCGAATTTCAATCCAATACTTTCATATTGAATCTATTAAACATATTTAAGACCCTATAATTTACAGATTGATGAACATGCGTTTCCAAACCAGTTTCGAATTCACGCAGCATCTCTTCGGATTTTATTGTAACCAGGAATCGAGAGTACACTGTCAGATATTACATTACTTAGTCGCGATTCCCGAAAACCCAAAATCAAAGAAACAATCATTAGAATTAGACAAAAAGAAGATAACTCTGATATTTTTTTTATCAAATGGCAAGCATTAAGATATCCTATTTAAATCCAGGTTTACTTAGCCATTTGGTGGCATTGATATTGTCCCTAATTAACAGGCAGGACAATAGCAATTATAAATCAACGAGTTGGGGAAACAAAATGACGCACAAACAACATGCACTAGAAATCTCCAAAGCCAAAAAAAAAGTGAACTTAACAACGAAAAAGTAATCTAAAATTCAATAATCAATATAATGCAAATATTTATAAAGAAAGCTTTCACGCCAAAAGGCCACACAATTTCTAAGGAGAAGCACCACGATCCAATATCATCACTGCCCCCACCCGTGTAAGCAGGACCCTTCATAAAAAACAACTTCAAATCTACTGACGAACTTGAGTCCCTGTAACGTTCGGAGACTAAATAACAATAATGAAAAACATAAAGAACAATGGTCATACGAACATGAAAAAAACCCTTTAATTCACACATTACCAGCAAATTCCATTATGGGGTAGATCATAAGAGCATTAGGTTTGATAAATGGGGTATTTTGTATACCAGGCTGGCATAGATCGCTGAAGACCATGCTGGAGGCCATCATGGTGCCATGTTTAAATGGTTGCATAATGGTTTTTGGGGATTCCTGGGTGGTGACCTATTTGGGTGTCATAGTAACACCCTGTTTGGTGGATAAGAGTTAGAACCAAACCCCAACCAATATACTTCTTGGCAAGGGTCTCCTCCAGGCACATAGGGCAAGTATAGGTGTGGAGCTGGGGTTCTGGGATAGGCGAGTAGGAAGCTGTGTATTTTGTCTGGGGAAGGGAGTGGTGGGAAATGGGGAATATGAAGAAGCATCGTTAGAAGTGTAAACCTCCTTGTTCCCACTGTAAAAAAAACGCACAAGGGGAGATCGGGTTCGGGAAAGTTGGGCTAGGGTTCATCCAAAAAAGACAAATGAGTCAGGCCCAGTGAAGATTTTCTTTCTTTCAATTTGGTCTACGGCTTTTTGCACATAAAAGGGGCTGGTGACAATGCACAACAAAAAGGAAATAGGGAAAAACAAAGGTAAAGGGGAAAAAGGGAAGAATAAAGGTAGAAGTAACGACAAAGGGGAAAAGAAAAAAGGGCTCTAGCAACCGTGGCATTTCTGGTGCCATCAGAACACCATCACCACACTTCACAGACTAAGGCGTAGTCCTCTCCGTTTGCAATTTGGGGCCTGACTGAATAACTCGTAACTTCAAGAGCACCCACGCTTCCCCTAGCGTCACCTAGGGACGCCATCTGTCAGATCCCTACGCCTCATGAATATTTATAAGGGTCTTACATGTTTAACTGCAATTATTAACTACAAACTTCATATCACCTACATGTCCCTCTAACCTAAGCATACAACATCTTCTCAAACATTGCGTGATCCTAGGTCTCACAAGTTTGAAATAAAAAATAGTAATCAGAACTATTTCCTTAAAATTACAGGATGACGAACAACCTAAAAGTAAGCCCATCCCACAACTACTGGTCTTCCTCTTACATAATGGGGCTGGCACCCCCACAAACTTTCTCCGGTCTCTTCCCCGGTCTACTCGAGAGTATTCCCTCTTTGGCATTTCCGGCCCGTCGCCGGTCAGTGCCTACAAAGGGATTCCTCCTTAGATCGCCACACCACTGGGCGAACTCATCGGGGTCATCAGACTACCTCCCTTGGTTAATCTAAACATCAACCATGGCACTCCTCAGTGGAAGCACACAAGAATCTCTGGTCTCCTTAGATCGCCACACAACTGGGCGAACTCATCGGGGGTCATCAGACTACCTCCCTCGGTTAATCTAAACATCAGCCATGGCACTCCTCAGTGGAAGCACACATGAATCTCTGGTACACCATAGGTGGTGTACAGAAGCATTAATAGGTCTACTATCTTTACACTGATTAACTAAGGAGGGAAAAGTCATTTCATCAGTGTCACATTCCAACCTCTCTAAAGGGACCTGATCACGTGGATATCCAGTCTGTATTGGATAGGTCATGCCACAGTTAACCTGGCCATTATGGGAGGGTAACTGGGGGAAGTGGGAAGAGGAAGCTAGTGGGGGAACTCGCTCATTCACCGAAGGGTAGGGTAGTGAGCGGTACTGGGTATTGTTGTAAAATGGGACTCTCCCCCTACTGTGGTCTAAGGAAGAAACTGAGGGACGTTGGGATGGGCCACGAGAGAAGACAGGTCCACGGAAGGAGTCTTGGACTCTAGGTTGCACAATCTGGGGAAGAACATTTTTGAAATTTACTGCCAGACATGCAGTGCCTCTCGCGCTAGGATGGGTAACATCTCTATACAGAGCGAGACGCGGTGCACCACGTGGGGTGACAAAGGTACTGTGGTTGTCAATTAAGTCTACTTTCATACTGGTACAGGCTGAATAAAGGTTCCTATTAGATGGTGCAATGCTGTTGTTTAAGTTACTCCGGCCACGAGCTGGGACGATGGAACTAAAGGCTATATAAGCTGAGGGGAAACAGGTCTGGCATAATCCAATCAGTTCACACCAGACCTGGGTTGGGATAGGACCAGCTGGGCAGTCATTGACACCTACGTGTATAATAACAGTTTGTATCTGTTCTTGTTTTTCTAAGCCTTTTAACCATTGAATGATGTCGACTGCAGTTAGACCGGGAATGCATATTTTCAAAGAGAGGGTCATTATACGTCTGAAGCCTTTGGGGATTTAAGTTCCTAATGACCGAGTCACCTATGAGCAGTGATGAAGTATGATTGGGGATGGTGATTTCACTCAATATCTCTTTCGGGGGCTTCTTTTGGTGTGTTGGGTTAACGCTATGTGTAGAGTCCAGGTGCTGGAGGTAGTTTTCTGTAGAAACTCTGAGCATTGGGGGAGTGTTTAAAAAGTGCAGTGTTGTCAGGTCCCCGCTGTTTCTCATGGAGACTGGATAAAGGATCAAAACGGTTTTGGACAGGCACGTCCATGTTGACTATGTCGGCATGCTGATCCTGAGGATCAGACCGACATTTGTTGCCGGACACTCCTCACTTCGCCTCATCTTCAGGGGGTGTCAGGTCTGTGGGGGTACTATAATCTAAAATGCCATGAACGGGGGATGGGGGAAAACACCGCATCTTCAGAGAGAGACAATGCACTCTGTTGTACGTCAACAGCATTTACATTGACGTCAGCAACAGTAAGATCACATTGGGTGGAAACACTGATAGCCATAGGTCGGTTTTTGATCACTTGGATGTGGGACTGGAGAGTTCCAACCTGTGTTTTTAAGGAGTGGTTTTGTTTGACCAAAGCAACAATGGGTGTTGTCCATTTCAGAGATAGAAGATGTAAGGTCACTATATGTGACTGCAAACATTCTGTTTTGTGGTCAGTATAATGTTTAAGCTCCCTCTTCAGAGCAACTTTAAAATCTTCCAGTTTGGACCCTAACTCAAGGTGTCTTTCCCTTTGGCTATTCACCAAAATATCAAGGGTCGTTTCCATAGAATCAAGTTTATCACTGACCGACCTGTCAACATGCTGAATAGGACACAGGGTTCGTCTACGATTGCGCTTTGAGCGTTTGGCAAGTTTCGGGGAAGATTTCACCCCAATCTGTCTTCGAACTCTTGCTGAGCTGTTTGTGGAACAAAAACTATTCAACTAAGTTAGAAGTATGTTGTTGCGCTCGTGAATGCTCATCATTATCATCACCAGCTACTTGAGTCAGCTTAATCTCAGAGAATGGCGTCGTAGCGGAAAGATCACACACAGAATCCAGCAAAAGACTTTTATCAACAGGGGCAAGGGCAGGCGATGTGGGAGGGGAGGCGAGAACGCATCCTGGGCACACACAGGTGAAAATAAGCAAATGCTGGCATCAAGGGTAAGAAATGTTAAGGGAATAGAAGTCAGCACTTTTTCAATGAATGTGAATCATCATTATTACAGTATTTGGGAACAGTGTCTTTCAAGATCTCACATTCGTCCGTGTCCCATTTTCGCAGTCTGCTCCCTGACACAATAAGGTTCCTGTCATTTTCCTGGTAAAATATAATGTCACAGTAAGACGTTTGGACACACCGCAGAAGATACGTATGACCGACTTGGCGAGGCTGAAGGGCACAGGTTCATTGATCCACATCGGAAAGGAAAGAATGTTGCCATCACAGTCGTAGTCATTCTTTTCAATCACAACAGTGTCAATGGTAATTGAAGCATACCGATAAAATAGGCAATTCCTCCAAACAAGCAGTTCATTTTCTGAGCAGGAAAATGTTTTTTGAATGTCATCGTTTGTAGGTTGTAACTTGTTTCCTG
>JAFLJL010013560.1:25000-33650 GCA_018398815.1 Conus ventricosus | reverse complement strand
TGCCAGTCATTCTCAAGTGTAGTTCATTGTACGTGATCTTTAATTCCGTGTGGAAAAACGCCGTTCATCGCTCACAATGTTTACGTTATCAGCCACTCTCATCGTCTTTTTTTTGCTGCTGCGCTCTTGTTTGATCACGTCGAACCCGGCTGGGCGGTTCATTTCTATAATATTGAACTTGAGTTTCCTGGTTCAAGACGGGATCCGCCATTGTTGTTGTGAGCGGGACGGCTGGCTTCGGTCGCAGGACGACGACGGTGTTGCTGCCTTCACCTGCAATTGTCCAGCTTGACACTGCGTTGTCGGTCAGCAGGTCGCCTCTACAGTCGCTGGAAGTCCAGTAACTGGCATTTTCAAAGAAGAATCGAAAATACTTTTCGCAGCTTAGACAAATGGCGCCCTGTCGCTTCGTGTCAAACCACGTGACCCGAAAGACAGACAGACAGAGACAGAGAGAGAGAGACAGAGAGAGAGAGACATAGAGAGAGAGAAACAGAGATCTGCCGCGCCTGGATACAACCCAAATCATCCTCCCCCCCCCCCCCCCCCCCCCCAAAAAAAAAAAAAAGACAAAGTATCTGACCTTTTCTTTTTTTCTTGTTCTTTTTTCTTTCTTTTTTTTTAATAAGTGATCACCTTTGTTTTACGTCCACATCATGCCACGGAGTAACTGACCCTTTGGACTGTGGATCTCCCTGCAGATGGAGTGACTGACCCTTTAGACTGTGGATCTCCCTGCAGATGGAGTGACTGACCCTTTAGACTGTGGATCTCCCTGCAGATGGAGTGACTGACCCTTTGGACTGTGGATCTCCCTGCAGATGGAGTGACTGACCCTTTAGACTGTGGATCTCCCTGCAGATGGAGTGACTGACCCTTTGCACTGTGGATCTCCCTGCAGATGGAGTGACTGACCATTTGGACTGGGATCTCCCTGCAGATGGAGTGACTGACCTTTTGGACTGTGGATCTCCCTGCAGATGGAGTGACTGACCCTTTGGACTGTGGATCTCCCTGCAGATGGAGTGACTGACCCTTTGGACTGTGGATCTCCCTGCAGATGGAGTGACTGACCCTTGGGACTGTGGATCTCCCAGCAGATGGAGTGATTGACCCTTTGGACTGTGGATCTCCCTGCAGATGGAGTGACTGACCCTTGGGACTGTGGATCTCCCTGCAGATGGAGTGACTGACCCTTGGGACTGTGGATATCCCTGCAGATGGAGTGATTGACCCTTTGGACTGTAGATCTCCCTGCAGATGGAGTGACTGATCCTTGGGACTGTGGATCTCCCTGCAGATGGAGTGACTGACTCTTTAGACTGTGGATCTCCCTGCAGATGCAGAGCTACCACTGTTTACCTCGGACTACAATGATTCCTCAAGTTCACCTCACTTCCTTAGTTCCTTCCTCCTTCTTCTTCTTCTTCTTCTGCGGTCGATTCTAACTAGCTGCGTCAGATCTTCAATCCTGTCACCACAATGAATCCCACAGTCTTCTCAAGATCTTGATGGCTTCCCCAAAGCTGCCTTTGCAGCTCTGCGCCCTCTGGTCAGGTTTGATGCCGTAGAACATCATGGGCTGGACAGTGTTTGGAGGATGTGTTCTGGGGTCTGAGATCCAGTGTCGCACGGACGTTCATCTGTGTGGGCAATCTTAATTCGGCTGAGGTGGCTCACCAGTCGGCAGTGGCCGGTTCTCAGTCTGAAGGGATTGTTTGCTGGTATCTCTGGAGCTGATGGACTGGATCAATATCACCGTCTGCACCCAGCCTTCTCTTCCATTGGTTCTGGTATTGGTTGTGGATGACAGTTTTGGCCTCTCTGTTGGTCACTGGATGACTGAACTGCCCCATACAGCTGCCTGCCTTGGACAGAACATCAACCTTCTCATTCCCTGTGATCCCACCATGAGATGAAATCCACTGGAGTACAAAGACGGATCATCTTGAAAGATCATGGAGGGCTTTTTTTTAATGTTTTTTTTAGCTGCTGTTTGCTTGTGTTGCTCTGAAGTCCCTGCACCAGAGATCTGCGGTCAGTGAAGAAAACAATCTAGGGTGATGCGTGGTGGGTTGTTTGACTTACTTCCTTTCGATTTGGGAAGTGGGAGATCATGGCTTAGGCTGCGCCTGTTGAGTACACAGCCCCCCCCCCCCCACCCGCCCCCTTCCACACTGCCCTCCCCTCCACACACCCCGTCCTCCCTTCCTGAGCTCTCTTCACGACAAACGTTGACGCCGTGCGATACTACAGTACGCTGGGACAACAGTACGCTGGACAACAGTACGCTGGGACAACAGTACACTGGGACAACAGTACACTGGGACAACAGTACACTGGGACAACAGTATACTGGGACAACAGTACGCTGGGACAACAACAGTACACTGGGACAACAGTACACTGGGACAACAACAGTACACTGGGACAACAGTACACTGGGACAACAGTACGCTGGGACAACAGTACACTGGGACAACAACAGTACACTGGGACAACAGTATGCTGGGACAACAACAGCACACTGGGACAACAGTACACTGGGACAACAGTACGCTGGGACAACAGTACACTGGGACAACAGTACGCTGGGACAACAGTACGCTGGGACAACAGTACGCTGGGACAACAACAGTACACTGGCACAACAGTACACTGGCACAACAGTACACTGGGACAACAACTGTACACTGGGACAACAGTACACTGGGACAACAGTACGCTGGGACAACAGTACACTGGGACAACAACAGTACACTGGGACAACAGTACACTGGGACAACAGTACACTGGGACAACAGTACACTGGGACAACAACTGTACACTGGGACAACAGTACACTGGGACAACAGTACGCTGGGACAACAGTACACTGGGACAACAACAGTACACTGGGACAACAGTACACTGGGACAACAGTTCACTGGGACAACAACAGTACACTGGGACAACAGTACACTGGGACAACAGTACACTGGGACAACAACAGTACACTGGGACAACAATACGCTGGGACAACAACAGTACACTGGGACAACAGTACGCTGGGACAACAGTACACTGGGACAACAAAAGTACGCTGGGACAACAGTACGCTGGGACAACAGTACACTGGGACAACAACAGTACACTGGGACAACAGTACACTGGGACAAGAGTATGCTGGGACAACAACAGTACACTGGGACAACAGTACACTGGGACAACAGTATGCTGGACAACAGTACACTGGGACAACAGTACGCTGGGACAACAACAGTACACTGGGACAACAGTACACTGGGACAACAGTACACTGGGATAACAGAACACTGGGACAACAGTATGCTGGGACAACAACAGTACACTGGGACAACAACAGTACACTGGGACAACAAAAGTACGCTGGGACAACAGTACACTGGGACAACAGAACACTGGGACAACAACAGTACACTGGGACAACAACAGTACACTGGGACAACAGTACACTAGGACAACAGAACACTGGGACAACAAGAGTACGCTGGGACAACAACAGTACACTGGGACAACAGTACACTGGGACAACAGTACACTAGGACAACAACAGTACACTGGGACAACCGTACACTGGGACAACCGAACGCTGGGACAACAGTACGCTGGGACAACAGTACGCTGGGACAACAACAGTACACTGGGACAACAACAGTACACTGGGACAACAACAGTACACTGGGACAACAACAGTACACTGGGACAACAGTACACTGGGACAACAACAGTACACTGGGACAACAACAGTACACTGGGACAACAGCACACTGGGACAACAACAGTACACTGGGACAACAACAGTACACTGGGACAACAACAGTACACTGGGACAACAGTATACTGGGACAACAACAGTACACTGGGACAACAACAGTACACTGGGACAACAGCACACTGGGACAACAACAGTACACTGGGACAACAGTACACTGGGACAACAACAGTACACTGGGACAACAACAGTACACTGGGACAACAGTACACTGGGACAACAACAGTACACTGGGACAACAGTACACTGGGACAACAGTACACTGGGACAACAACAGCACACTGGGACAACAGTACACTGGGACAACAACAGTACACTGGACAACAGTACGCTGGGACAACAACAGTACACTGGGACAACAGTACGCTGGGACAACAGTACACTGGGCATGTCCATCAGAATCATGACACAGCATGAGCTAGGAAGTCGTGGTTCCAGAGTAGGAATGAAGAAGAATGAAGAAGCCTCGGTAGGTGGTGTTCTGCGTATAGCTGGATCAGGCCAGGCGGTCACTGAACGCCACCCCCAAGCGACTCGGCAGCAGTGCAGTGTCCCCTCTGGTGGGTTGCCTCATGACGGCTTGACATTGACGGTCCTGGTGGATTGGCGGTGCCGGCCGTGTCTCTGGCTGGCGGGCCGGGCTGTGGCTGTGGATGTGGATGTGGATGTGGATGTGGATGTGGATATGGCTGTGGATATGGCTGTGGCTGTGGATGTGTCTGTGGCTGTGCTTGTGGCTGTGGATGTGGCTGTGGATATGGATGTGGTTGTGGATATGGATGTGGCTGTGGGTATGGATGTGGCTGTGGATATGGATGTGGCTGTGGATATGGATGTGGCTGTGGCTGTGGACATGGATGTGGATGTGGACATGGATGTGGCTGTGGGTGTGGCTGTGGGTATGGATGTGGCTGTGGATGTGGCTGTGGATATGGTTGTGGATGTGGATGTGGCTGTGGCTGTGGATATGGATGTGGCTGTGGATATGGATGTGGCTGTGGCTGTGGATATGGTTGTGGCTGTGGCTGTGGATGTGGATATGGATGTGGCTGTGGATGTGGCTGTGGATGTGGCTGTTGATGTGGACATGGACGTGGACGAGGGGAGTCGGAATGAGAGGAGTGGGTGCAGAAGATGACAGCAAAAAAAAAAGAAAAAAAGAAAGAAAGAAAGAAAAATGAAGAAGTCAGAGTGGACAAACAACTGAAGGTGCTGGGGCACCGAATGTCAAGACGTCCATCCCCCAAGACCCACCATTGCCAGACAGGCCGCCACAGCCCACAAGAACCAGCACGGTCAACACTGCCTCCCTCACATGTCTCATGTAATGTGTCGCTTCGTATGACCAACACACACACACACACACACACACACACACACACACACACAACACACACACACACACACACACACACACACACACACACTCCCATTTTCTTCGTCTTTAGTGACAAAAAGCCAACCAGACCTGGAGCCGGAATAAAATTAATGGCTTGACCTATGACCTATGAACAGAGGAAGCTCATGGTAACGAGCTCTGTTCTGCTAGAGGCCATCCAACTGACCAGCTGTCAGTGAATCAAGAAAGACCACAGGGGTAAACCAGAGAGAGTGAACGTTTATCTCACCTACTCTGAACCTGTTTCAGGTTCACTGATCACCCAGAACTGTAAGTTGAAACTGTGGTTTTAGAGCTTTGAGACTATGCATTGATTGTATGTATGCCATGTGGTTTAACAGAATGACTTTAGGCCAATACTTGGTGACATCTGTCAAGATGACGAATGAGTATTCTGTTGTAATAGTTTGCTTGCCACAACTTGGTAAAAAGCGACTACCATGCTTGGTTAAGATTCTTCGCTAACAATCTGACCACCATTCTTTGTGTACAATATGACTGTTGCCAGTATGCAATTCTATCTGTTACGATGATAACTGAATGATAAATTCTGATCAGAAAACAGTATGCCTGTACAAGGTGAAAACTGTTAAGCTGATTTATGAATACTACTGAGTGTCGGAATGCTTTGTAGTGTGTGACTCTCAAGTCTACACCACATATGTACCTTAGCCAAGTGTATTCCAAATTACTGCAATTTCAGCCACAAGAAAAGTTGAAGTTATTTGATTAACATTGTTTAGCATTGTACTTCTAAAGCAATTACATTCCTGTCTCCTACCCCTTGTTTCACTCAGACTTTGAATGAAACCGGAGACAGATAATTATGGTGGAGATATTTATGCCAGTCTAATCCCTTGTTGGCTGAGATCTCAGACATTTTCTGAAAGCCAGAGGGCAAGAGTGAGAACTGGACAAGCCAGATGCTCAGCTACTTAGCTACAGACCAGGTTCTGTTTGTTCTAGAAACCTGGTTCCCGTCTACCCTGGGCATGCATGGTAGTGGACAAACACCGCAGCCCAGCGCTTGCTCAGCAGGTCTACAGAGAAGTGGATCAGTCACCAGCAACAAGAGAGAGATCAACCATCCTACAGACAAGTTCTGCTAATCCAAGTGGACTCCAACTCAACTCATCCAGAACTTTCCCTCTCTTAATGACGAAACAGTGGGAACCCAAAACTCAGCCATAACTGACTTTGTGAAGCTGATCTGAATATTTCACCCTTGTATAGACAAGTAAAGCTGAAGTGTGAAAGTGCACTGAACTTGTGTCAGTTCTTTGTTGTTCATTCAGTATCGAATGTTTGAACTCCTCTCTAATTCTGTCTCTCACAACTACATGTAGTTTAAGGGTACAAGCCTAAGGAAAATGATTCCTGAGCCATTCTTGAATAGTTTTAACAGTCCCAAAGAAAAATATTAAAAAAAAATCTTTCAATGACTAGCACCAGAAAGTTGCTCCTTCCATAACTAGTGAGAGAGAGGGTGGAGGTGAAGTTTTCATATAACTCTGATACAGGGTGGAGGTGAAGTTTTCATATAACTCTGATACAGAAAATCTTTCCTAGTAAGAGAGAGGGTGGAGGTGAAGTTTTCATATAACTCTGATACAGAAAATCTTTCCTAGTAAGAGAGAGGTGGAGGTGAAGTTTTCATATAACTCTGATACAGAAAATCTTTCCTACTAAGAGAGAGGGTGGAGGTGAAGTTTTCATATAACTCTGATACAGAAAATCCTTCCTAGTAAGAGAGAGGGTGGAGGTGAAGTTTTCATATAACTCTGATACAGAAAATCCTTCCTAGTTAGAGAGAGGGTGGAGGTGAAGTTTTCATATAACTCTGATACAGAAAATCCTTCCTAGTAAGAGAGAGGGTGGGGTGAAGTTTTCATATAACTCTGATACAGGGTGGAGGTGAAGTTTTCATATAACTCTGATACAGAAACTCTTTCCTAGTAAGAGAGAGGGTGGGGGTGAAGTTTTCATAAAACTCTGATACAGGGTGGAGGTGAAGTTTTCATATAACTCTGATACAGAAAATCTTTCCAAGTCCTTCCCCAAGGACACACTGACCCACTCCCAACGCTCGTGTCACACACACACACACACACACACACACACACACACACACACACACACACACACACACACAGAAAGAGAGAGAGGGGGGAGTGAAAGAGAGGGAGAGAGACAGAGACTGAGAGACAAAGACAGAGAGAGAGAGGAAAGAGTGAAAGTGAGAGAGAGAGAGACAGAGACAGACAGACAGACAGACACCGAGAGAGAGAAAGAGAGACAGACAGACAGAGACAAAGAGACAACGAGAGACAGAGACAGTGAGAGACACAGACAGAGAGAGACAGACAGACAGAGACAGAGAGGCAGAAAAAAGAGACAGAGACAGAGAGACAGACAGGGACACAGAGAGAGACAGAGAGACAGACAGAAGGGAAGCGGAGGGTGGGGCGGAGGGCAAAGGGCAAAGGGCAGTGCCTTGTGCACACGGCACGCTCAGCGTGGGAAGGGAACAGCCGTCAGTCCTAGGACGCACTGACCCACTGATAACTGAGGGAGGGAGGAGGACGCAGAGGATGGGAGGAGGACGCAGAGGATGGGAGGAGGACGCAGAGGGAGGGAGGAGGACGCAGAGGGAGGGAGGAGGACGCAGAGGAGGGAGGAGGACGCAGAGGGAGGGAGGAGGACGCAGAGGGAGGGAGGAGGACGCAGAGGATGGGAGGAGGACGCAGAGGGAGGGAGGAGGACCCAGAGGATGGGAGGAGGACGCAGAGGGAGGGAGGAGGACACAGAAGGAGGGGGAAGAAGGACACAGAGGGAGGGAGGAGGACACAGAGGGAGGGAGGAGGACACAGAGGGAGGGAGGAGGACGCAGAGGGAGGAGGAGGACGCAGAGGATGGGAGGAGGACGCAGAGGGAGGGAGGAGGACGCAGAGGATGGGAGGAGGACGCAGAGGGAGGGAGGAGGACCCAGAGGATGGAGGAGGACGCAGAGGGAGGGAGGAGGACGCAGAGGGAGGGAGGAGGACGCAGAGGATAGGAGGAGGACGCAGAGGGAGGGAGGAGGACGCAGAGGATGGAGGAGGACGCAGAGGGAGGAGGAGGACGCAGAGGGAGGGAGGAGGACGCAGAGGATGGGAGGAGGACGCAGAGGGAGGGAGGAGGACGCAGAGGGAGGGAGGAGGACGCAGAGGGAGGGAGGAGGACGCAGAGGATGGAGGAGGACGCAGAGGGAGGGAGGAGGACGCAGAGGGAGGGAGGAGGACGCAGAGGATGGAGGAGGACGCAGAGGAGGGAGGAGGACGCAGAGGGAGGGAGGAGGACGCAGAGGGAGGGAGGAGGACGCAGAGGGAGGGAGGAGGACGCAGAGGGAGGGAGGAGGACGCAGAGGGAGGGAGGAGGACCCAGAGGATGGGAGGAGGACGCAGAGGGAGGGAGGAGGA
>JAFLJL010013560.1:10000-17500 GCA_018398815.1 Conus ventricosus | reverse complement strand
AGGGGAATCTCACTGCTGAATGTATGTAGCAAATTGTATAGCTTTGTGTAAACAAAAGAATTACTAACTGGATCGATGATAACAAAATAATCGGTGAAGAACAAGCTGGATTTAGAGCAAAGCATAGTACCTCTGATCATGTTTTTACGCTCATGGCACTGATTCAGAAACAGCTTGTAAGACATCGGAACTGTATGTTGCTTTTATTGATTTCCGTAAAGCATTTGATACGGTTCATAGAGAGAAACTATTTGGAAAACTTTAGGCAACAATGGTATTAAAGGAAAATTGCCTGGGCAATAGAAAGCATGTACGCGTTGTCAAGACTCGTGTCGGGCAGGTGGTGATATATCTGAAATTTTCTTCTGCCCACATGGCCTTAAGCAAGGTGAAGTATGCTCTCCTGTCTGTTCTCCTTGTTCATTAATGAACTAACTAAGGATGTCATCAGTAATGGTAGACATGGAATTCAGCTGTATCCTGATATTGTAGAACTTTTTATTTTGCTCTTCGCTGACGATGTTAGCATTATTTTCAGATAGCGTGGTAGGTCGCAGACACAACTGAATATACTTTACAACACGTCTAAGCGCCTAGATCTGATAGTTAACCTGGAGAAATCTAATATAGTTGTTTACAGAAACGGTGGCTATCTTTCCATGAATGAAGAATGGTATTTTGGAGAAGAAAAGTTAAAAATTGTGAGCATGTACAAATATCTAGGAATTATCTAACAACAAAGCTATCTTTTCAGCCTACATTACGAGATCTCGCAGATCGCGCTAAAAAGGGTATTTGTGTTATTATGAAACTTCTATGGTCCATTGGAGAACATTCTCCAAACATATTCTTGAAAATGTTTGATTGCCAATTCAGCCAATTTTGACGTACGGCTCAGAAATTTGGGGACTGTCACAGGACCAAGAATGCATTGAAAGAGTGCATCTGTCTGCTTTGAAAAGGTTATGGGTGTTCATCCAAAGTCTCCAAGACATTTAGTTTATGGAGAGATTGGAAGGTTTCCCATTTTGGTCAACACATATTCTAGTGTGTTAAATTTTGGCTGCGGGTGTATATATGAATGATGATAGTATCCAAAAAAGGCGTATAAAAATGCTTTGTCCTTGCAGAGGCAAAACTATACCACTTGGGCCTGCAGAATTCGTAATGTTTTATATGAATTTGGTTTGGTGTCGTTTTGGAGGCACAGTGTGTTGGAAGCATAATTTTTTATGAGAGAATTCAAACAGAGATTGATAGATTGTTATAATCAGAATTGGCATGCTTCCTTGCAGTCTCACGAATTTTACAGTGTTTATTCGCAATTCAAGAGCACATTGATTCTCAGCCCTTATATGTATCTTGTTAAGAATGTACAAATTCGAAGAACATTGCAAGATTTCGGATTGGAATGTCTCCTCTGAAGTCACATTTCTTACAGTATATAGAGAACAGTGTAATGATAAATTATGTCCATTCTGCAGAAACACACCAGAAACTGAATTGCATTTGTTCTGTATGTCCTCTGTACGATGAAATAAGAAACGAATTTATTCAGCCCAAATATTTCCATAAGCCATGTATGTTTAAATTCTACCTACTTATGTCAAGTGAAAACGAAGGTGTTGTTTTACGGTTATCTAATTTTGTTTACAAAGCGTTAAACTTAAGGATGCAGTTTATTCAGTTTAAATGATTCTTGTTGTGCTATTGCTCCCATGTTATGGGCCCAGAGGCCTGACATTAAAACATTTTTGACTTTGACTTTGACTTTGACTCTCTCTCTCTCTCTCTCTCTCTCTCTCTCTCTCTCTCTCTCTCTCTCTCTCTCTCTCTCTCTGTGTGTGTGTGTGTGTGTTGTGTGTGTGTGTGTGTGTGTTTTATAATAAGCCACAACTGTTTGGAGTCCATGGTGCTGTGGAACATAAACACGCTTGGATCATGTTTATTCCACAAACAGCAGAGGACCGACTAGACCAGGCGAGAGTACAGCTGCGGCCTATGTGTGTGGAGGCGGGGGGGGGGGGGGGAGGAGAAAGGGGGGAGGAGAAGGGTCGGGAGGGGGGGGTGGGGGGGAGCGACGAATTTATGGCTAATCCACACATGTACTTTGTGGTGTTTACAGGGATGACAGCAGCCAGCGAGATCAAACACCCCGATCACAGCACTGAGCTCCTTGCGCTGACGCAATTCATCCACCTGATGGATGGAGAGCTGCTGGCAAAGCAACATGATAACACCAGCCGCCGTGGCGAAGTGGTCAGCGTCGCGGACTCCCGGCTGGGAGGTCGTGGGTTCGATTCCCATTACAGTCATGTGGGGTTTTTTTCTGCCCCGACCGGCTCCTACCCAGAGTTGAGTTTGCTACGGACTCAGTTGGGAAGACTGGGACCACACAGTGGAGTTTCATCCACTTCATGGGTGCGTCTCTGACAGTGTTGCTCAAATTTCCTGACCAACACTGCAGGTGTCTGTATCTTTCGGGCCTGGTTGACGCCGGGATATATCATGAAAATAAGCGTAAGAGTACAGCCCTGTCATGCAGTCTCAGACCGGAATGGAAATCTGTAGCATTATCTTTATCATTCTCATTCTCAAAAAGTCTGACATTCTGTGGCCCTTCATGCCCTGCTCTCATGGTGAGCTCAGTTTGGATGTCCTCTCCACGTCCATGGCCCGGGTTTGATTCCTTTGGGGTCACCGGTATCGGTAAATCCATGGGGGCTGTTGTTGGATGGGCGTGGTAGATCCCTCCGGAGGGAGAGCTCACTCACGCCAGCTCCGCGACTGAGCTATTATTATCGTCGATTCGGGGCTTAGTAGGAGGTGTCCTGCGTATGTTGGATCACAACAGGCGCCACTGAACACCACCGAAGTGACTCGGCAGCGGTGCAGTGTCTCCTCCAGTGGGTTGCCTGTTGACGACTTGACACCGACTGCTCCCTGTGGATTGCCACAGCCGGGGGTGCGGCGGGCGGGGTGAGGCCATGCTGTGGCTGTGGACAGTGGGGAGAGGGGGGAGGGAGGAGGGCAGAATGGGCGGCGTGGGTGCAATGCCACTTGGATGGCGCAGAAGATGGGTCAGCAAAACACACACACACACACACACAATTTCAAGAGGGCGTGCGAGTTTCTTTTTTTTTTTTTTTTTTTTTTTTTTGACTGAACGAGTCCCCGGGCATCTTGACAGAGACTTTGAAGTCAACGTGTAGTCCATGGCAACTAAACAACAGGGCCCAGCGTCAGGGTCTCCATGGAGACAACGGACTTCAACACAGAACACATGGAGACAACAGGGCCCAGCGTCAGGGTCTCCATGGAGACAACAACGGACTTCAACATAGAATACATGGAGACAACGGACTTCAACACAGAACACATGGAGACAACGGACCTCAACACTGAATACAATATAACGGATTTGAACACAGAATACATGGAGACAACGGACCTTAACACTGAATGCAATATAACGGACTTGAACACAGAATACATGGAGACAACGGACTTCAACACAGAATACATGGAGACAACGGACCTTAACACTGAATGCAATATAACGGACTTGAACACAGAATACATGGAGACAACGGACTTCAACACTGAATACATGGAGACAACGGACCTTAACACTGAATGCAATATAACGGACTTGAACACAGAATACATGGAGAAAAACGGACTTCAACACAGAATACATGGAGACAACGACCTTCAACACAGAATACATGAGACAACGACCTTCAACACAGAATACATGGAGACAACGACCTTCAACACAGAATACATGGAGACAACGACCTTCAACACTGAATACATGGAGACAACGACCTTCAACACTGAATACATGGAGACAACGGACCTCAACACTGAATACAATATAACGGACTTGAACACAGAATACATGGAGACAACGGACTTCAACACAGAATACAAGGTAGAAGACTTCAACACAGGATACAAGATCGGGACTGAAACACAGGATACAAGATAGGGACTGAAACACAGGATAAAAGAAGATAGCGGACTTCAAAACAGAATATAAGATAGCAGACTTAAACAAAGCATACACGAAGAAAGCGGACTTAAACACAGAATACAAGAATACTGCGGGACTTAAACACAGAATACAAAAAGATAGCGGACTTCAACACAGAATGCAAGAGAAGACAACGGACTTACCAGACACAGAAGACAAGAAAGACAGCGGACTTTGACAAAGAACACAAGAAGACAGCGGACTTTGACAAAGAACACAAGAAAGACAGTGGACTTTGACAAAGAACACAAGAAGACAGCGCACTTCAACAAAGAACACAAGAAAGACAGCGGACTTCAACACAGAACACAAGAAAGACAGCGGACTTCAACTCAGAACACAAGAAAGACAGCGGACTTCAAACAAAGAACACAAGAAAGACAGCGGACTTCAACAAAGAACACTAGAAAGACAGCGGACTTCAACAAAGAGCACAAGAAAGACAGCGGACTTCAACAAAGAACACAAGAAAGACAGCGGACTTCAACAAAGAGCACAAGAAAGACAGCGGACTTCAACAAAGAATACAAGAAAGACAGCGGACTTCAACACAGAACACAAGAAGACAGCGGACTTCAACACAGAACACAAGAAAGACAGCGGACTTCAACAAAGAGCACAAGAAAGACAGCGGACTTCAACAAAGAACACAAGAAAGACAGCGGACTTCAACACAGAATACAAGAAAGACAGCGGACTTAGACAAAGAACAAGAAAGAGAGCGGACTTCAACAAAGAACACAAGAAAGACAGCGGACTTCAACAAAGAACACAAGAAAGACAGCGGACTTCAACACAGAATACAAGAAAGACAGCGGACTTCAAACAAAGAACACAAGAAAGACAGCGGACTTCGACAAAGAACACAAGAAAGACAGCGGACTTCAACAAAGAGCACAAGAAAGACAGCGGACTTCAACAAAGAACACAAGAAAGACAGCGGACTTCAACAAAGAGCACAAGAAAGACAGCGGACTTAAACAAAGAATACAAGAAAGACAGCGGACTTCAACACAGAACACAAGAAGACAGCGGACTTCAACACAGAACACAAGAAAGACAGCGGACTTCGACAAAGAACACAAGAAAGACAGCGGACTTCAACAAAGAGCACAAGAAAGACAGCGGACTTCAACACAGAACACAAGAAAGACAGCGGACTTCGACACAGAACACAAGAAAGACAGCGGACTTCAACAAAGAACACAAGAAAGACAGCGGACTTCAACAAAGAACACAAGAAAGACAGCGGACTTCAACACAGAATACAAGAAAGACAGCGGACTTCAAACAAAGAACACAAGAAAGACAGCGGACTTCGACAAAGAACACAAGAAAGACAGCGGACTTCAACACAGAACACAAGAAAGACAGCGGACTTCAACTCAGAACACAAGAAAGACAGCGGACTTCGACAAAGAACACAAGAAAGACAGCGGACTTCAACACGGAACACAAGAAAGACAGCGGACTTCAACACGGAACACAAGAAAGACAGCGGACTTCAACACAGAATACAAGAAAGACAGGGGACTTAGACAAAGAACAAAAGAAAGAGAGCGGACTTCAACAAAGAACACAAGAAAGACAGCGGACTTAGACAAAAGAGCACAAGAAAGACAGCGGACTTCGACACAGAACACAAGAAAGCCCAGCGGACTTCAACTCAGAACACAAGAAAGACAGCGGACTTCAACACAGAACACAAGAAAGACAGCGGACTTCAACTCAGAACACAAGAAAGACAGCGGACTTCAACACAGAACACAAGAAAGACAGCGGACTTCAACACAGAACACAAGAAAGACAGGGGACTTCAACTCAGAGCACAAGAAAGACAGCGGACTTCACACAGAACACAAGAAAGACAGCGGACTTCAACACAGAACACAAGAAAGACAGCGGACTTCAACACAGAACACAAGAAAGAGAGCGGACTTCAACACAGAACACAAGAAAGACAGCGGACTTCAACACAGAACACAAGAAAGACAGCGGACTTCAACACAGAACACAAGAAAGACAGCGGACTTCAACAAAGAGCACAAGAAAGACAGTGGACTTCAACACAGAACACAAGAAAGACAGCGGACTTCGACACAGAACACAAGAAAGAGAGCGGACTTCAACAAAGAACACAAGAAAGACAGCGGACTTCAACAAAGAACACAAGAAAGACAGCGGACTTCAACACAGAATACAAGAAAGACAGCGGACTTCAAACAAAGAACACAAGAAAGACAGCAGACTTCGACAAAGAACACAAGAAAGACAGCGGACTTCAACACAGAACACAAGAAAGACAGCGGACTTCAACTCAGAACACAAGAAAGACAGCGGACTTCGACAAAGAACACAAGAAAGACAGCGGACTTCAACACGGAACACAAGAAAGACAGCGGACTTCAACACGGAACACAAGAAAGACAGCGGACTTCAACACAGAATACAAGAAAGACAGCGGACTTAGACAAAGAACACAAGAAAGAGAGCGGACTTCAACAAAGAACACAAGAAAGACAGCGGACTTAGACAAAGAGCACAAGAAAGACAGCGGACTTCGACACAGAACACAAGAAAGACAGCGGACTTCAACTCAGAACACAAGAAAGACAGCGGACTTCAACACAGAACACAAGAAAGACAGCGGACTTCAACTCAGAACACAAGAAAGACAGCGGACTTCAACACAGAACACAAGAAAGACAGCGGACTTCAACACAGAACACAAGAAAGACAGCGGACTTCAACACAGAACACAAGAAAGACAGCGGACTTCACACAGAACACAAGAAAGACAGCGGACTTCAACACAGAACACAAGAAAGAGAGCGGACTTCAACACAGAACACAAGAAAGACAGCGGACTTCAACACAGAACACAAGAAAGACAGCGGACTTCAACACAGAACACAAGAAAGACAGCGGACTTCAACAAAGAACACAAGAAAGACAGCGGACTTCAACACAGAGCACAAGAAAGACAGCGGACTTCAACACAGAGCACAAGAAAGACAGCGGACTTCAACACAGAACACAAGAAAGACAGCGGACTTCAACACAGAACACAAGAAAGACAGCGGACTTCAACACAGAGCACAAGAAAGACAGCGGACTTCAACACAGAACACAAGAAAGACAGCGGACTTCAACACAGAACACAAGAAAGACAGCGGACTTCAACAAAGAACACAAGAAAAGACAGCGGACTTCAACACAGAATACAAGAAAGACAGCGGACTTCAACACAGAACACAAGAAAGACAGCGGACTTCAACACAGAACACAAGAAAGACAGCGGACTTCAACACAGAACACAAGAAAGACAGCGGACTTCAACACAGAACACAAGAAAGACAGCGGACTTCAACACAGAACACAAGAAAGACAGCGGACTTCAACACGGAACATAAGCTGGTGACCGGTGAAGCAGAAGACAACACTGAAGACAACGCGGTGGC
>JAFLJL010013560.1:2500-5000 GCA_018398815.1 Conus ventricosus | reverse complement strand
TGAGGGAGAGGCTGTAGGGACCTGAGGGAGAGGCTGTGGGGACCTGAGGGAGAGGCTGTGGGGACCTGAGGGAGAGGCTGTGGGGACCTGAGGGAGAGGCTGTGGGGACCTGAGGGAGAGGCTGTGCGGACTGAGGGAGAGGCTGTGGGAACCTGAGGGAGAGGCTGTGGGGACGAGGGAGAGGCCGTGGGGACCTGAGGGAGAGGCTGTGGGGACCTGAGGGAGAGGCTGTGGGGACCTGAGGCAGAGGCCGTGGGAACCTGAGGGAGAGGCTGTGGGGACGAGGGAGAGGCTGAGGGGACCTGAGGGAGAGGATGTAGGGACCTGAGGGAGAGGCTGTAGGGACCTGAGGGAGAGGCTGTGGGGACCTGAGGGAGAGGCTGTGGGGACCTGAGGGAGAGGCTGTGGGACGAGGGAGAGGCCGTGGGGACGAGGGAGAGGCTGTGGGGACCTGAGGGAGAGGCTGTGGGAACCTGAGGGAGAGGCTGTGGGGACCTGAGGGAGAGGCTGTGGGGACCTGAGGGAGAGGCTGTGCGGACCTGAGGGAGAGGCTGTGGGAACCTGAGGGAGAGGCCGTGGGGACGAGGGAGAGGCCGTGGGGACCTGAGGGAGAGGGTGTGGGGACCTGAGGGAGAGGCCGTGGGACCTGAGGCAGAGGCCGTGGGGACCTGAGGGAGAGGCCGTGGGGACCTGAGGGAGAGGCTGTTGGGGACCTGAGGGAGAGGCTGTGGGGACCTGAGGGAGAGGCTGTGGGGACCTGACGGAGAGGGAGAGGCTGTGGGGACTGAGGGAGAGGCTGTGGGAACCTGAGGGAGAGGGCTGTGCGGACTGAGGGATAGGTGAGGCTGTGGGGACCTGAGGGAGAGGCTGTGGGGACCTGAGGGAGAGGCTGTGGGAACCTGAGGGAGAGGCTGTGGGGACGAGGGAGAGGCCGTGGGGACCCGAGGTAGAGGCCGTGGGGACCCGAGGGAGAGGCTGTGGGGACTGGGAGAGGCCGTGGGGACCTGAGGTAGAGGCCGTGGGGACCTGAGGGAGAGGCTGTGGGGACCTGAGGGAGAGGGAGAGGCTGTGGAACCTGAGGGAGAGGCTGTGGGAACCTGAGGGAGAGGCTGTGGGGACCTGAGGTAGAGGCCGTGGGGACCTGAGGGAGAGGCCCTGGGGACCTGAGGGAGAGGCTGTGGGGACCTGAGGGAGAGGCTGTGGGGACCTGAGGGAGAGGGAGAGGCTGTGGGGACCCGAGGAGAGGCTGTGGGGACCTGAGGGAGAGGGAGAGAGCTGTGGGGACCTGAGGGAGAGGCTGTAGGGGACTGAGGGAGAGGCTGAGGCTGTGGGGGACCTGAGGGAGAGCTGTGGGGACCTGAGAGAGAGGCTGTGCGGACCCGAGGGACAGGCTTGAGGCTGTGAGGACCTGAGGGAGAGCTGTGGGGACTGAGGAGAGGCTGTGGGGACCTAAGGAAGAGGCTGTGGGGACCTGAGGGAGAGGCTGTGGGGACCTGAGGGAGAGGCTGTAAGGACCTGAGGGAGAGGGAGAGGCTGTGGGGACCTGAGGGAGAGTCTGTGGGACCTGAGTGAGAGGGAGAGGCTGTGGGGACCTGAGAGAGAGGCTGTGGGAACCTGAGGGAGAGGCTATGGGGACCTGAGGGAGAGGCTGTAGGGACCTGAGGGAGAGGCTGTGGGAACCTGGGGGAGAGGCTGTGGGACCTGAGGGAGAGGCTGAGGGGACCTGAGAGAGAGGCTGTGGGACCTGAGGGAGAGGCTGTGGGAACCTGAGGGAGAGGCTGTGGGAATGAGGGAGAGGCTGTAGGGACCTGAGGGAGAGGCTGAAGGGACCCAAGGCAGAGGCTGTGGAAACCTGAGGGAGAGGCTGTGGGGACCCGAGGGAGAGGCTGTAGGGACATGAGGGAGAGGCTGTGCGGACCTGAGGGAGAGGCTGTAGGGACCTGAGGGAGAGGCTGTGGGGACCTGAGGGAGAGGCTGTGGGGACCTGACGGAGAGGGAGAGGCTGTGGGGACCTGAGGGAGAGGCTGTGGGAACCTGAGGGAGAGGCTGTGCGGACCTGAGGGATAGGCTGAGGCTGTGGGGACCTGAGGGAGAGGCTGTGGGGACCTGAGGGAGAGGCTGTGGGAACCTGAGGGAGAGGCTGTGGGGACGAGGGAGAGGCCGTGGGGACCTGAGGGAGAGGCTGTGGGGACCTGAGGTAGAGGCCGTGGGGACCTGAGGGAGAGGCCGTGGGGACTGAGGGAGAGGCCGTGGGGACCTGAGGGAGAGGCTGTGGGGACCTGAGGGAGAGGCTGTGGGGACCTGAGGGAGAGGGAGAGGCTGTGGGGACCTGAGGGAGAGGCTGTGGGGACTGAGGGAGAGGCTGTGGGGACCTGAGGGAGAGGTGTGGGGACCTGAGGGAGAGGCTGTGGGGACCTGAGGGAGAGGATGTAGGGACCTGAGGGAGAGGGGTGTAGGGACCTGAGGGAGAGGCTGTGGGGACCTGAGGGAGAGGCTTGTG
>JAFLJL010013558.1:27500-30000 GCA_018398815.1 Conus ventricosus | reverse complement strand
CACTCACTCACTCACTCACGGATAAAGGTTTAATGCATAGCACCTCAATTAACGTCCAGTAGTGGCTGTAAAGACATCACTCGTTCATGCCGAAGTCCCTACTGTTTCTGAACTTCTGCCCGTAAAGCTATCCCTTGTCATGAGACATTGTGTCTTCCCACGATCCCTCAGGCTACCCATTGTTCCAACACATTTTGTCTCCCCCACAGTCCCTCAGGCTACCCATGTTCCAATACATTTTGTCTCCCCACAGTCCCTCAGGCTATCCATTGTTCCAACACATTTTGTCTCCCCACAGTCCCTCAGGCTACCCATTGTTCCAACACATTTTGTCTCCCCACAGTCCCTCAGGCTACCCATTGTTCCAACACATTTTGTCTCCCCACAGTCCCTCAGGCTACCCATTGTTCCAACACATTTTGTCTCCCCACAGTCCCTCAGGCTACCCATTGTTCCAACACATTTTGTCTCCCCACAGTCCCTCAGGTTACCCATTGTTCCAACACATTTTGTCTCCCCACAGTCTCTCAAGCTATCCATTGTTCCAATTCATTTTGTCTCCCCACAGTCCCTCAGGCTACCCATTGTTCCAACACATTTTGTCTCCCCACAGTCTCTCAAGCTATCCATTGTTCCAATTCATTTTGTCTACCCACAGTCCCTCAGGCTACCCATTGTTCCAACACATTTTGTCTCCCCACAGTCTCTCAAGCTATCCATTGTTCCAATTCATTTTGTCTCCCCACAGTCCCTCAGGCTACCCATTGTTCCAACACATTTTGTCTCCCCACAGTCTCTCAAGCTATCCATTGTTCCAATTCATTTTGTCTCCCCACAGTCCCTCAGGCTACCCATTGTTCCAACACATTTGGCTCCCCACAGTCCCTCAGGCTACCCATTGTCCCAACACATTTTGTCTCCCCACAGTCCCTCAGGCTACCCATTGTTCCAACACATTTTGTCTCCCCACAGTCCCTCAGGCTACCCATTGTTCCAACACATTTTGTCTCCCCACAGTCCCTCAGGCTACCCATTGTTCCAACACATTTTGTCTCCCCACAGTCCCTCAGGCTACCCATTGTTCCAACACATTTTGTCTCCCCACAGTCTCTCAAGCTATCCATTGTTCCAATTCATTTTGTCTCCCCACAGTCCCTCAGGCTACCCATTGTTCCAACACATTTTGTCTCCCCACAGTCTCTCAAGCTATCCATTGTTCCAATTCATTTTGTCTACCCACAGTCCCTCAGGCTACCCATTGTTCCAACACATTTTGTCTCCCCACAGTCTCTCAAGCTATCCATTGTTCCAATTCATTTTGTCTCCACACAGTCCCTCAGGCTACCCATTGTTCCAACACATTTTGTCTCCCCACAGTCTCTCAAGCTATCCATTGTTCCAATTCATTTTGTCTACCCACAGTCTCTCAAACTATCCATTGTTCCAATCCATTTTGCTTCCTACAATCCCTCAAACTATTCGGTGTTAATGTTCTGATACAATTTTCCTCTTACAGTCCCTCAAGCGATCCATTGTCTTAACACGTTTTGCTTCCCACTGTCCCTCAGGCTACTCGTTGTCTTAACACATTTTACCTTCCATAGTCCCACAAACAATCCATTGTTCTGATACACTTTGCCTCCTAGAGCCCCTCCGGCTATTTATTAGTCCAATACACTTTTGCCTCCCTACAGTCCCTGAAACTGTCAATTATTCCCATACCCTTTGTTTCCCACTCTCTCCCCCAGACAGGGACACCACACGCCAAAACATAAGGACCCACTTATCCGCTCAGCCTGCAGCCAATATAGCTTGCAAACCATCCGATAGATTTGAACCCCCCTCTCTGCACCCACCCACCCCAGCATCCCCAACACACCCAGAAAGTTATCACACTTAATCAAGATTCATTCGAGACAAAATGACCGACCATTACGTCCCCTCTCTCTTTGTTCAACTCGAGAGGCACTTAGAGTTAATTATCACCAGCGGTCGAGACGAGATTCAGACACCTGCAGTAGCTATCGGCACACAGACCTTATTGTTGTGGAAACTCACGTGTCTTTGTTCATGCCCTTTGTTGCCAACGCTTTGATGTTGAATTGCCTGTGGATTATTGTTAAGGAGGTGAGACACTTGTACACTACGCTTCCGGACAGACACATCCATCATCCACTTCTAGTGCTCCGTGGACATGATAAAGTTAAGGTGTAAGTCCTCACAGCCAAAGCTTTTAGGGGACAAGTTGTTCTTTGGCGGTACTCTTGGATACCTCGGCTAATAGGCTCATGGTGGAGTTGGTCGGTGTTGTTCGATGGTGGGTGGTCTATAATGTTGTCTTCCGTCGTTGTAGTTGCTGGTGTTCCTTCCGTCTTCCTCTGGGGTGGGTTAGAAACCAGTCGTCGAGAATTGACGCGTCTGGTTGACAATTCTGAGCAGTTGCTGGAGGTCTACGGCATACTTGTCCAGTTGTCCCACGCGTTCTCCCGCTCTCTGGAAC
>JAFLJL010013558.1:0-22500 GCA_018398815.1 Conus ventricosus | reverse complement strand
CAAAAATAAGAACAAGTATAAACCTCAATAATCTTCCCAAATAGGTGGGATAGAAAACTTTTGCAATTAAAATAATGGTCAATTTCTCCAACATTCAAAAATGTCCCTTTTGTTATCATACTTCAGAAAAAAATCCCATATTATTCATTTAGTACGTAGCGAGCAAAATTAGGCATTCTAATAGTACGTGATGAATTGATATATTTAAGATTGCAAGATATAATTAACTTTTTCGAACTTAGCATTCCACGAGTTTAGTCATATTTTGTTATAGCAGTAAACAAATAATAGTCTGCTAAATTCAAGACTTTAGATCGAGAAGCAGATGGACATAGTACAATTGAAGTTTTCCAACAAGAATACATTTCATCTGTTGATAATGCTAATTTCCCTCATTTTAACAGTGTCCAGAGTTTATTGAAAGCTCCTCGATCGTTTAGCAGCTCTATCAGCAACCTCATTCCAAAGAGCCCAGAATGGATGACACCCAGCAAAAGTCAATACCAATACCTTTTATAGCAACACGATGAATTAAATACTTAAAATTCAGAAAGACAATATCGTTACGACTGTTGCCGCTATTTTGCTGAGCGTTGTAAAACTGATTTTTGATCACACATAGCAAGATGTATATAAGTGAATAAGGAAGATCACAAATGAATTCTAAAGCTTGCATTAATTGCGTATAATTCAGACGTAAATACTGAAACACCTTTGCCCTATGAATACAGTTAGCTTTTTGCTCATAAACGTCTCAGTAAAAATTCTAGATAGGCTGGAAGAGTGTTTAGTTTTTTTTTGCTCTTTTATAGTTTTTAATGTATATCTTTTACCTCCTCTCAAAGATTCGAGCAAGTATCTTGTTGTTTTTGTCACCTGTGGTGTTTTCGTCGATGGGGAAATGTTTTCTGTGGTGCCGCAAGCTTTCTCCGATCTTTGTTTCCATAGCTGTTTAATTGGCAATAGTTTCTGTTTTTTATCTTCTGCTGCCTGCTGATTGTACTGCGCTGTTTGTTGTTCTTTTCTCTTGTTTGCTCTTGAGACGAAACGGATCTGCTTTTTCAATCTCCCTCTCCCTAACGTCTCTGTATCTGTTCTGTCTGTCTGTCTGTCCTCGCGACTGGCTCTCACTCTCTCTCTCTCTTCTCTCGTCCTCTCTCTATCTCTCTCCCTCTCTCTCTCTCTCTCTCTCTCTTGTCTTATACATCTAATTCGTTGTCATGATGAGACATTGCACACACTTGCTCTCTCTCTCTCTCTCTCTCTCTCCTCTCTCACTCTCTCCTCTCTCGTCTTCGCCTCGTCTGTTGTCAATAGTTGTCTTTACTTTCTAATTTCGTTGTCATGATGAGTACATTGTACACACTTGCTCTCTCTCTCTCCTCTCTCTCTCTCACCATATTATATATAAAATATATATATAATAACCAACTAATAAATTCCAAGGATCAGTACCGAGCACCGTTCCAGCAACTTACAGAGCAGCTTGGTGTTGACAATGCGCTGACAAGAATTATTGAATTAAAACAAAGCTGCACTTATGACCTTAGAATTGAAGAAATAGGGGAGAAACGCCATTCAATCTGCAGCGGTAGATATTCTGCCTCACTAACAAATGTGCTTGAGTGGGTGAATGAGAAAAACAAAATAAAAGCTTCTCAAAAATGAGCCTTCGCAAGCTTATATTCTCCAAAGGGGGAGACATTCCTCCAATAGGGAGGGGAAACTCACTAACATAAACTCCTGTTCAATACCGTATTTCGAAACTGGAGTTTCTCCACAGTGACCGCGTGAAATGGTAATATGACTCCTCTGGCCTTTTCGTTTTAAGAAGAATCAATCCCAGAAAAGGCTGGTGCGGCAATACCAGTAGTATGTTTTGTTGAGTTTACAAAAAACCAACCAAGGTGCCATCTAGAAGCAAAAGAAAATCATGAAAGAGCAAAACAACTACATTTTCCTTGTGAAAAGTAGAAAATATAAAAGATATCATCATAAGACACAAGTGCTGATGCCAGTATCTTGGAATGAATCCCGCAAGGGACTTAAAATACAACAAACTATAAATACCAAGGATAAGTACCGACACCGTTTCCAGCAACTTCCAGAGCCGCTTGGTGTTGCAATGACTGCAGAAATATTGAATTATAAAACACAGCTTGCTCTATGTCCTTAGATTGAAGAAATAAGGGGAAGAATACCATTCCATCTCTGCAGCGGGTAGATATCCTGCTAACTAACAGTAATTGTCTTGAGTGGGTTGAATGGGGAAAAATAAAATAAATGCTTCTCAAAATAGCCTTCAGCAAGCATATATTTCTCCAAAGGGGACATCTCCAATAGGTAGGGAAACTCATAACAAATAACTCCTGGTCATATAACCGATATTTCGAACTTGGTGGTTTCTCCTCAGTGACCGCGGAAAGTGGTAATTCAATAATTCAATAATTCAATATTTCTTGCAGTCTTGCAACAAACACCAAGCTGCTCTGTAATTTGCTGAACGGTGCTCGGTACTTACCTTGGAATTTATTAGTTTGTTGTATTTATCCCTTGCGGATTCATTCCAAGAACAGCCCACAGCCACTTGTTCTTAGATGACATCTTTTTATATTTCTACTTTTCACAAGACACGTAGCTTGTTTGCTCTTTCAATGATTTTTCTATGCTTCTTAGATGGCACCTTTGGTTGGTTTTTTTGTAAACTCAACAAACATACGGAAACGGTATTGCACACCAGCCCTTTTCTGGATGCATTCTTCTTAAAACTGAAAAAGGCGAGGAGACAAATTACCACTTTCCGCGGCACTGAGGAGAAACCACCAATTTCGAAATATCGTATATGACCAGGAAGTTATATGTTAGTGAGTTCCCCTCCCTATTGGAGGATGACACCCCTTTGGAGAATATAAGCTTGCTGAAGGCACATTTTGAGAAGCATTATTTATTTTTCCCCATTCACACCACTAACGCACATACAGTAGTTAGGCAGAATACAAAATCCCCCCCCATTTAAACCCAGCAGAATGAATGCGTACTCCCCCTATTCTTCAATCTAAGACCATAAGAGCAAGCTTTGGTTGTTATAATTCAATATATAGAATATATATATATATATATATATATATTCGTGTGAGCTCTTGAGGCGTGCGCGCGCGCGCGCTCGCGTGTGTGCGTGTGGTGTGGTTGGTGTGATGTGTGGGTTGTGTGTGTGCACGCGTCGTGTTGTGCGTGTGCGCGTGGCACGCACGTGTCTTATTACATGCACGACGGCGTGCCATAACAATGAACGAGCTCATTTTAAGTGAATATGTAGCTCAGACTTCGCGATAAATGTATTCGCGTCTTGTGTGTAAGACACTCTTTGGGCCACTGTCATGCCGCTGTAAATGAACCCAACAACTAGCCCCCCCCCCCCCCCCCCCCCAACCCACCCCTATCATCTCTGCTCTCCATTAGATCCACGCTGTTGTGATCAAAGGAGCCAGCCGCCGCCCCTAAGATGCCGACGGCAATTGATCAATTTGCAAGATGAAAGCAAACGTCTCCCAGTTTCTCGATCGACATAATTGTCATTTCTCTCGCCCAATCAACCCCCCCCCCCTACCCCCCGCCCCCCCCCCCCCCCCCCCCCCCCCACACACACACACACACACACTTTCTCCCACCCTGCCTCCCTTCCGCCTCCCTTGGCATTATCAGATGCATGCAAACACAGCGGGTTTTTTAAGAAATTGGGGTAGGGAAACGTAAATCAACCGTTTGATAATATAACGTCTGTTGCTTTGTGATAACAATGTGTGGTGTGTGTGTGTGTGTTAGGTGCGTGCGTGCGTGCGTGCGTGCGAGTGTGTGTGTGTGTGTGTGTGGGTGCGTGCGTGGGCGTGTGTGTGGTGTGTGTGTGCGTGTGGGTGTGTGTGTGTGTGTGTTGTGTGTGTGTGTGTGGTTATACTTACCCACCGGGTGTGTTGTGTGCGTGTGTGTGTGTGTGTGTGTGTGTGTGTGTGTGTGTGTTTGTGTGTGTGTGTGTTGTTGTTGTAGTTGTTTCTTGTTGTTCTTGTTGTTCTTGTTGTTACGTATTCCCGTTGAGCGCGAGTACGTCCGTTTTTCCTCCCCTTTTTTCTAAGTGAAAACAAGTGAATTTTCGGTTCGTTTTGCCCCCGTAAACATACGACATTTTCATGGCGTCCGTACAGATACATACACACAGGTATACACACACGCAAACACAGACGGATAGACAAGGTCAGACTCACGGGGGGGGGGGGGGGGGGGGTGGGGGGGGGGGGTTGGAACGGACACACACACCCACACACACACCCACACACACACACCAACACACACACACCTCACACGTACACATACACAAACCGCTCGCGCGCAGCACAGAGCGCACGCACACACGCTCACACCACATATACAGAAACACTCAAGCGCGCGCGCGCTTGCACACGCACACCCAACACAATATACCAAACACTACATGTGTAGTAGGAGGGAGAGAGAGAGAGAGAAGAGAGAGAGAGAGAGAGAGAGGGAGAGAGAGAGAGAGAGAGAGAGAGAGACTTGCACAAATACACAACATACACATACACATATAGTCACACGCATACACATCCACATCCACACACCACACACACGCGCGTGCGCGCGCAGCTTTATCGCGTTGGGCCGCACAGCATGCAGACACACACCACACACACACACACACACACAGACACACACACACACACACACACACAACACCACACACAACAACACACACACATACACAAGGAGAGAGAGAGAGAGAGAGAGAGGAGAGAGAAGAGAGAGAGAGAGAGAGACAGAGACAAGAGACAGAGACAGAGACGGAGAGGGGGGGGGGGGGGGGGGAGGGACAGAGACAGACAGACAGACAGACAGAGAGAGAGTGAGAGAGAGAGTGAGAGGAAGAGAGAGAAGAAGAGAGGAGAGAGAGAAGAGAGGGAGGGAGAGAGAGCATTTCCTATCTTTGTTTCGTTTGCAGAACTCCTCCACCAATGGCTAAAATCCAGCGACAGTATCAAAACAGCTGTTCAGTTCAATGTTTTTCTTCTGTTTGGTTTGTTTGTTGCTTTTTGCTCTTTCTTTTCCATATCTCAGTTTCTGTTTAGTCACGCACACCTATTTGATGATGTTGGCCATTTCGGCTTCTGTTGAAGTATTTACAGACCGATGTTGGTATGACTGTCATCAACGATTTGACACAAGGAAGTTACAATAAAGTAAAAGAAGAGAAACGTCTTCATCAAACTAACGTACGTTAAAAGGACCAAAAAAGGCACACAAAAAAAATTCAATAAATAAATAAAAAATGGAAAGCAAACATGTTAAGAAACAAAGCACACACACACACACACACACACACACAACGAGCGGCGCGCGCCGCGCACATACACAGATACAGGACAGGCCCACACAGACACACAGAGACCCACACACACACACACCACACACACACACTCAACACACCCATCGCACACACACACACACACGCACACACACTACACACACACAACAACGGCGCACACACGCACAACACACACCACACACACAAACAACCACACACACACACACAACACAACACATACTCACATACCTCACACACCCACACACCCAACACACACACACACACCACACAACACACTCACACACACACACACACACACACACACACAACACACACACACACACACACAGCCGCACCACACTAGGCACACACACACACACAACACACACACACCACACACACACACACACACACACACACACACACACACACGCACTACACACACAACACACACACACAACACACACCACAAACGAGGCACACACACAACACATAGTGGAAGCGTTAAACTAAGAACAACACACTCACACACTGTCCACGGACAGAAAAGAAAAAAACTGAAGTCGTGGTCATGTGCAGCCTGTTTGTTTGGAATAGCTCCAACTCAAATATCTGGTGCCAAGCAGGACGACTTAGGTGTCACGTCAGCCAATTAGGCCACAGCGGAGAGGCTCCACGGAGACAGGCTCTGCTCTGGCAGACAGACTGAGTGGCTGGACCGACGTCTCGATAGGTCTGGCAGGACGGGTCTCGGCGCCCCGGGGTCAGACTAAGACAGACAATTTGAGACCAGCGCCCACAGTATGCAGACGTCGCAGGTTGAAGTAGGAAGGGAAGGTATTGTGTGGTGGGCGGGAAAATCAAGCTTAGTAATTAATGACCCATTGACACCACAGAGAGCAAGGCCAGGTGATGTGACTTTGACGATTTGAACGTCATGGAATTACAGGGGAGGTAAGCTTCGGGTTACAAGGGGGGCCGGTTAAAAATACTGACCAATGGTACTCACCTTTGACAGATCGGAACGGAATATGAAAGATGTGCGAGTGTGAAGAGAACAAGGGGGAAGAAAGAAGGATCAGACGAGAGAGAGGAGAGGTCTGGGGAAGTTGGCTCGGTCGAGGAAGAAGCAGATGAGATGAGAGGAGTGAACAGACGAGATGAAGCATTAGCATAGATGAGTATGCAGAGGAAGACTAATGAGAGTGTTGACAGAGAGAGTTGCTAAATGATGAAGAGAAAAAAAAAGAGAATAAGAAAAGGAAAAGAAAAGCAACCATGTCCATTTGATAGAGAAGACTAGAAGAGAGAGAGAGATGAGAGTGCCATGCTTTAATCAGGAAGAAAGAAGGAGAAAACAGATCAATGTCTGTATGGTTGTCACTGTTCAATTTGAACCGGGTTCGACTCATACCTGGCGCGCCACTTCATCAGCAGTTCCAACCTGACCAACGCCAGCGGTCTAACCGACCGATGCAGCAGTCTAACTGGACCAGTGCCAGCAGTCCAACCTGACCAGCTGCCAGCGGTCCAAACCTGGACAGTGCCAGCAGTTGTGTCGTGACTGGTGTTTATGATGAATGTTGACAGTGAATCGAAAAGAAAAAAAAGCAGATAAAGAAAGGACAGTGGATTCGTGGAATAGTTAAGATCTCCTGGCCAGGTAAGTTAGAAATCTATTTATACCCGGTTAGTTAATGATGATTTAGATCAATGGTTTTGTGAAGTTCAAGGAAAGAGAGTATGTTCGTATTTTGTTTGACTCCATATGCATTGATGTTTCTTTCCAATGATTATGTGTAGAGTAAAGTTATAGACTTTATAGTTGGTTGATGTGACGATTGCAGTGATATTTGATGAGATTGTAAGCAAGCTGTGAGTGTTACTGTTTGGGCTGTGCGCTAGTCTCCGCTCTGGACTTTACCGAGGTTGGACAATTTATTGGTGAGCCTGCCAGGATATTTAGGCCCATTTATTATAATTGTTCACTTCTCAGAGAGGAAAGATGGGTGGGATTCAAGTATTGTTTCCTAAGGCAAGGTAGTGTTTACTGTATGTTTCCAAGAAAGTTAAATTACTAGGCTTGGCATTGCTTCCAAGGATAGTTAAACACTGGCTTGCATTCAGCCCCCAGCGTTACTTATTTCGGCACAGTTGCCTATATTCGCTCTCATAGTGGTGTCAGGGCGCTAGGCGTCTTTAAAAAACTAATTACGTTGTCAAGCTAATATTATCATTCATAGGATTGTGCTATTTCGGTCACTCGTTGTCGGTAAACACAGTTTGGCTGTCGTTAGTAATTAATCTTGTTTAAAAAAAAAAAAGAGAATAAGAGGATTATAAATTGCGGACGAATAGACACCCCTATTGAACAACTTGTGAGCGTCGCTCGTGATTTAGGGTACTCGGGAAGAGTTGCGAGCATTCGTGAAAACCAACAAAAGATGAAAGAGATGATAGTGCGGCGGAAAGATTCGTGTCGCAGTAGAACTTGCAGAGCAGGAAAAGATTAGAGCTAGCGAGGCGCAGGAGGAACAGAAAGAATAAGGCAGGAAACAGAAAGATTAACGCAGGAAACAGAAGATTAAGGGATTCAGGCTACGTTTAACGCAGGACAACCAGAAAGATTTACGGGAAAACACGAAAAGATTAAGGATTAAATTAGAGTTAGAGAAGTGGAGAAACACAGAGGGAGCCACTTGATGAATGGTAGTTCTGTTTCCAGTGACCCTGGTGCGCAGTTAAGCCAGTGTAAGGTGAGGGAGGTCTGACGCCCCAAATGGCGGAGGAGCATGCGAGAGGAGCACATGACGACAGCGCCTCAAGGGACGAATCCAATGGGACGGGATGCTCGGTGATAAAATCGAAACGATCCAGGTGGTTCCTTTTCATAGACCCTACGGGCGATTGCATCACGAGAGGCGCAAATCAGCTGTAAAGAAAAAAATGTAAACAAACAAACAAACTGAACAGACTGGTTTTAAGCGACTCGTGTTGGGTTAGGTTCGTTCTCCCAAGGGTGACATCACATGATGAAAAAACAGTCAGCTCCCCTCGAAAGGCACCGAACGAACTGTACAGTTGAACCCTTACCACCTGAGCATGACTGACTCTTTAGACTGGTCATTATCAGTTTTAAAGAATGAGATTATTGGGGATTATTAGGTACCCCCCCCCCAGGTGTCTTTGTTTGTTTCGATGTTTGATTGTTGTTTTTGTTTTATTAAGTGCTTAGAAGGGTGACACTTCAAACCAAAAACCAACAGCGGATTCACTTGAAGACTTGAACTGTACTGACTAAACCATAAATCGTGATCAAGCACTGATTTTTCACAGTGCTATTAAAAGTTCTTAGGGGCGAAGGTATGGCCACAAGAGGCGGTGAATGCATCACGAGATCGATGTGTGCTCGTTAAGAAACGCTTAAGGGCGATGATTGAAAGCACATGCAGGGCTAATTTATACGCTCCATTGTCAAACTTCTTTAAAAATATATTGAATATTTTTTTTTTTTAAACCACGAGCCGTTGTAATCGATCTTGAAGGTTATATTATTGCGTCAAAAAAAGAAAAAATCATGTTGCAATCAGAGCATTCATGATATTACTGGAAATGCCATGTTTTTCCCCCGTCCGCGATCGGGTTCGAGCTTTAAAAACGGACTAAAGTTACAAGCCAAAAGTAATGTTAACTTTAGTTCTGCTTACAGAACGAAGGAGTCCCACCCAGGAAACCACCACGTCGGATGTGGGGAACTGGTTCCCAAAAAATAATGGATTAAACAAATCCATCTGATACAAGAAAAAGAAAACGATATTAGTAACAGCCATCAAGATCACAATCACGTTGGAACGCGATTCATACAGAAAAAAGAAGCTACAGCTTGACTCGGAAACACAGTGTGTACTAACGGATAAAAACTGCTGTCGCATGGAGGGTGTAAGGACTTGATCAACTTCTACGATCCTGAGTGCAGTACAGCGAATCGTCTCAATCTCCAAAAGTGAAAATCTGATATGTCGACAATTTGTTCAAACAATCGTAATAAATCTGCAACATTCGCAAATTGGCATTTTTGGTAGACGAAATAACCAGTCTGGATCGGGAAGTGCCAGTTGATCTTTTTTTTTGTGCCTCATTCTATTCCTACAACACCACTAGCCTCAGTAATTTTTTAAAACCGACATTCAATGACGATTTTGGCGTGGCTTGATGTGCATGAGTTAGCAGTTGACTTCATACAAATCAATATATCGTGGGTTTTAGCTGTGTCAAGGACGCAATCGACCTTGAAGTATAGCGTGTTAGGTTGGGGTGCTTCACCCATAGCAAGGTCATTTCGGCAAGTGGACTATGGGAATCAACGTCTCGGGTCTTTACTTTCCTTTTACCGAAAGTGTAACAAAACCTGAGACTAACGTTGACAATTTTTCCTGTCATTATCGTGGGGACCGATCAATAATATTAATCATGGAGGTTAGTGGGGGTTTGTACCTGTCGTTTAATACCGCCCTTTACAACGATACACATGTTTTTTTATTCATCCTTGGGCTAGCGGGAGGCATTACCGCCTGCCACAAAAACGATGACTAATTTTTTTTTCTTCTCATTATTCTAGGAGTGGTCCGTTAAGCTCTGTCACATATTGCCACCCATATACAAATTCACCAGTGTTCACTGGCTTGTGTGGGTTGTTTAATACGAGGACGTTGATCGAGACAGATACAATACAATAAAGCAGGACATGCAGAGACACCAGGACTTGACAGAGACACAGAACAGATATAAAGAAGATGGAAGATTGAAGAAGAACACTAATTCACTGTGTTAAGAATTACTTGTATTTTCGAAAATCGAACAAAAGAGTTATATCTAAACATCAAATTCCATAGGCAAGGCTGTATATAAGAGTCTCTTGTTGTCCTGGCAATGTGCTGTGTTTCAATGTGTATGGCATGGAAATAAAGCTGTTTAATATAACTATCATAATTCCAAATGTTCTCTGAATATTGATCAAGGTAGTTGTTTTTTTAAGCTCCTTTTCTAAACACGTAATGATAACGCTCTGGTCTGCATTTTATTAATAACAACAAAAAGAAATGTTACCTATGGTTATTTTTCTACAATAATTTATTTGCAGCAACAGAATTTTGAGACATGGAATTCTGGGTATCATGGTGTCGTATCATGGTAATCGTTTGCTCCTTTAAAAAAATATGCACTGACTGGGGAAAGTTAATCTGAAACGTTTCTTACCTTCATTTCACAGTTTATGTGAAGGGTTTTTATGAAGGTATGTCCGTAGCCGAGAGATACGACATTTAATGTGACTTCCTCACGAAATGAGGCTCTTATCACCGCATACAGGTTTGTTTGGGAGTTTAATAGATCTAAAAAACACTTTTTACGCTGTTTTATTGGAGAAACCACATGCAATACTAGCGTTAGTTTTTGAGATAACAGGGTTGAGAAAAACGGTTATACAACTCTAAGCAACAAATTTTTGATAAAATGAGGGAATTCTGAATGGACATTGGATAACTATTTCAGACAAGGCGAGTATAGTGACACAGGTTAAAATCACAACTGTGAGCTTTTTGAAACGATGTGTGTCACTTGTTTGGGTCCATTGTCAAACGCCGTGGGAACCGGATTGTCGTGAATTTCTCTTGTGGACATGTTTTCTGAGTCAGTCATTGATATTTTTTATTGTAGGCGCTGTGGACCATTTCATTACTGGAGTAATATACCGCTATCGCATAAGACGAGGGTGGGGGAGTTAACCTTGACTGAGAGGTCAGGGTTTTTATGATGGTATGTCTTTAGCTGGGAGGAACCACATTCCCTGGAGATGAGGTTGATGTACATGATGATGATGTCCTTACCCATGGGTACAACCTTGATGACATGTGTTTGCTGTATGAGTAAACTGTTCCCCAAAAATAATTCTTTTCTTTTTGGTAACAGATTATGGAGACTAAAACCCGTCTGTGAAGGTTGTCACGCATCTTTCCAGAAGACATATAACGTGCCAAAAGACATGTGCAATCTGTTCATACTTTATGAACATTCTCCTATTTTGCAGTTTGCATGACAAATGTCGGACAAAAGATAATTTCGATTTACATTTAATATCTCATGACAACAAACGGCGACTGCGAGATGAGGAAAAAAAAACATAAGAAAGATTTGAAAGAAGGAAAACGGAGTGAAGAAAAGAGCAGGAAGAAACAAAGGAAACTTTTCTTCACTCTGTTGGGTGTAAAACAAAAGACGACGAATAGATCTGAGGGTGGTGGTGATTTCAATCAAGATGATATTGCTCCCGAAATCGGCAGATTTATACGCCGACAGTTGAGCACCATATGCCCCTCTCATTTTGAGGGCGGCAAGCATGAAACGCAAGTTTAACATCCGATGGGAGCATTCAGGGAAAGACCGGCATGGAACGACCGTCTCAACGCAAAGCAAACGATTTTTACAATCATCCTCACCCACAAGAGAAATGATGACTATCGTTTCTTATGCATCCAGAAACACCGTCCGATTCGATGGACACTCTCGTCGATCAACAAAAGACAAGATATCGAGAGGTTCCTGGAAGCATTAACGACCAGGATAGTCTGGGAACACAGCCAGACAGCAACATCCCGACTCAAAGTAGATGGTTCCATTCCATCGCCTCAACAGCCTCTGTATCACCCTCTCGCGAACTACCCACTGGCTGCTCGAATCGTCTCCATTGATTTCATCACGACCATCAGGGCCCTTCTCCGCACTCGTGCAGGATGAAAACACTCTTTTCTGTTACACCTACAACCTGGGGGTTTTGTTTTTTCTTTCGGTGCTCGCCTTGCTCGAGGAGCGTCGTTTTTTAAACAGTGTTCAAACACCTACCCCAACTTCTCTTTGAAAACATGGTATGAGAACACGGGCCAAGAAAAAAACGAGGATGTCCGGGAACGACGGCTCACCGACTCCTGGAAAAGGCCGAAAACCTGTTGGGGTCAAGTTGGATGTTTTCCAGATTGACGAGTCTTGCTGGTTCCTTTTTCGACGGGCGCAAAACGCACACTCCCCCAACACGATGAAGGATCTCGCATACCCCCCCGCACCTTTCTGCTACTCGTGGACCTGGATCAGACGTCCATCCATGGCCAGCACCACAAACGTGGAGTTCAGACAAGTACATACTAACTATGATGCAGAGAAAATGGTTTACTCGATCTATTCTTAAATCGAAATGGGGTTTGGTGCTGCATCCATCCTTCAGGACCCTCCTGTATGATGTAGAGAAAGAAGGGCGTTCTTGTTGGTGGTAGGTGTACATAGTCCTTTCTGTTATACAGCAACTCTTGATGACGCCTCCCTCACTGCCCTCAGACAGGACTCCTTGACCCAAACTATTGTGGCGTTTGCTGAACCCCTTACAGCTCAATTTGGTCAGACACGCGCTGAAAAAACATGGGGTCTTTGAGCAAGAGCCACGGTTGCGTTACCCTTGTACCTAAGGTTTGAAAAAGACTGTGAGTTCTTTTGTCCACTTTTTGTGTTCATGCAGCAGGGAAGAGGGTCCAATCTTGTCCAGATAGTTTGCAGGAAACGAAGAGGTCCTTGGTGAGCGTCACAAGCTTTAGAAGGGCACCAGTTTGTGTAGTCTCGGTAGAACTGGGGTTCAGTATGGTTGAACAGCTGTCTCCAACCCGTCTCACGCAGGACCTGAACAGGGAGTCAGATCATTTCACGGAGTTGAAAATAGGGGCGGGACGAACTGTCGACCCAGGCGAATAGAACTCAACATCATCGGTTTGGGTTACTGATAGAGGAAGAAGCCGATTTGGTTGGGGCAGATTGCCATCGGATCTTAGCTTACTCAGCTTCTACTTCCATCAGGTCGTTCCATCAGATAGTTCAAATTTCTTGAAAAGGGGAGCGTTGAATCAGCTTGCATTCTCATCTCTTACGTAGGTGAACATCCATGGAATACATCTGTGTTCCCTTCTTTTCGAAGGTGCCAATACATTCCCGTGATTAGTACCAGATTGACCGCCCAGCGTGATGCCGAGGTACTTCTCTGATGTCTGGGTGGTTTTTTTTTTCCTAACTTCATCAATGCGTCTTTCCGTTTACTGGGTTGACGTCGACCTCACGGGTCTGGCGGAAGTCGTTGTCCAGGGAACAGACATCCGTGGAATTGGTAGGCATTCCTATGTTGGGTCTCACCTTTGTCTCCCTGATCTGGAGTCCTCCTCCCAGTGCCTAATCTTGCTGTTGTACTAGTGGCGGTTGAGACGTTTTCTTTGTGGATGGGCCATTCCAGCCATGCTTTCGCCGTCTCTCCATAGCGTTCCGTTTTTCCCGGCTTGAAAGTTGGTCCTTGCGTCGGCCGGACTAGGATGTTCATGGGGATCTCCTGCATTAGAGCCACGGATTTACAAGGCGTTGGCGTCGTAGCTTCCAAAACACTGGAAACTGACTTTTTCACTGGGACCCGAGTCATCCCTTTTCGTGGTACGGTGTGTAAAAATTATGGATGGCCCCCTCCCACCATTTCCTTGCACAGCACCTCGTGGAGATCTTTTGTTTTTTTGTCGATGACCAGAGAGAAATCAGACATCTGGGAAAGCCGTCGTGAACAGGTAACCTCAACGTCAGTCCAGCGGATCCTGATGGATCTTTAGCATGTCCCAATCCCAGGAATGGAGTATGATGTGTCCTGGCTTTTCCGGGGCTCCAGAAGGCATGACCGTCAAAAGTTGTTGTACACACTAAGAAATCCCTCAGGCGGTCATGCCATTCTCTTCCCAACTCGTGGTAGTAAACGTAGAATTCCTCGCTGATAGAATCGTTTCAGGGAGCTGAAGAACGCTCTCGTGGAGGAAGGAACAACGTCGTTCCAGTTTGGTCCAGCTCAGTGGATGTACTCGTAGGGGAAGAAGCCCTTGCGTTCCTGTACCTCGAAAGCGGCCAAGTATTTGGAATAGGAGTATCCAGGAGGATGTACAGGTGATTGTCCAAGGAATTTCAACTTCTTTGAGCTGTGGCATTTGTCTGGTTGATGTTCTTCACAGAAATGTGCCGGGAGCGGTTTCTTCTTCACTGACGACCATCTCTGGAAGAAAATAAGTTTGATTGAGATTGAGGTCGTAGTTTCGACTGTTTGAAGCTACCAGGGGCAACTCTCGAAGATAGGGTCAAGCAGTCCCTCTGCTCGTCGAGGGACTCGTTGATCGTAGACGGTGGAGAAATCTTTCTTTTTGTTGTTGAGGGAGATGAACGCCTTGCCCCCCCTTGGATCCCTCCTCCATGCTTCTTTTCTTCTTTTCTGCTCCTTCTCCTCTTTCTCCTTCTCCTTTTTCATTATTGTCCGTCTGTTCTCGTCCGTCTGTCTATTGTCTGTGTTTCTTGTGTATTTTTCTGTCTCTGTCTCGATACACAGGCCGAAACCACTTGAGACGGGGGGAGCTCACATGACCAATTCGACCTTGTTGCTCCCCATCGGTTCAAAAGGTCACAGTAGTGACATTTAACCTGTGTAACTATACTCGCCTTGTCTGAAAATAGTTATCCAATGTCATTCAGAAGTCCTCATTTTATCAAAAATTGTTGCTGTAGAGTTGTACCGTTTTTAAATCCTGTATCTCAAAAACTAAACCTTCTTATTTTGCATTGTGGTTTTCTTTTCTCCAATTAAACGAGGTAAAAAAGGTCGTTTTTGATCTGTAAACTCCCAAAAAACTGTACGGTGATTAAGAGAATCATTTCGTGATGGATAAGTCACATTATATGTTCGTATCTCTCGGCTAAGGTCATTACCTTCATAAAAACCTTCACAATAAACTGTGAATGAGGTAGAACGTTTCTGATTAACTTTCAACAGTCAGGTGCATTTTTTTTAAGGAGCAAAACGTTACATGATAAGTCCCATGTTAAACTGTTTCATTAGCAAAAATGTCTGTTGTGACTCCTAATTGTGATAAATAACTCATTGGTAAGGCTTTTCTTTTTGTTGTTATTAATAATGTCAGGACCAGAGGCGTTATCATTACGTTGTGTAGAAAAGGAGCTTAAAAAAAAAACACCTTGAAAATTATTCAGTGAATATTGAATTGATGTTAGATTAACAGCTTTATTTCATGACCATGCACATTGACCACAAAGCACATTGCCGGACAACAGGGATTTATTTACAGCCCTGCCTATGGAATTTGATGTTAGATATATCTTTTGTTCGATTTCTCGAAAATACATGTAATTCTTAACACAGTGAAAATAGTGATTCTTCTTCTTCTCCGAGCCTTCTTTATTATCTGTCTGTGTCTCTGTCTGTCTGTGTCTCTGTTCTGTCTGCGTTTATGTGTTTGTTCTGTCTCGATCTCGTCCTCGTTTTATTTTTAAACCGCACAAGCCAGTGAACACTTGGTGAATTTTTTATATGGTGCAATATGTGACAGCTTAACGGACCATCTAGAATAATGAGGAAGAAAAAAAAAATGTGTCATGTTTTTGTGGAGGCGTTAAGCCCGCTATAGCCAAGGGATGAATAAAAAATCATGTGTTATCGTTGTTGAGGCGGTATTAAACGTCAGGTACAAAACCCTAACCTCCCTTGATTTATAATTATGATCGGGTCCCCACAGATACTGACAGGAAAAATGTGTCAACTAGGCTAAGGTTTGTTACACTTTTCGGTATAAAAAGGAAAGTAAAGCCGAGACGGTTGCTTCCCTTAGCACTAGCCGAAATGACCTTGCTATGGTGAAGCACCCAAACATAACACGCTTACTTCAGGCGATTGCGTCCCTTGACACAGCTAAAAACCCAACGATATATTGTTTTGTATGAGTCACTGCTAACTCATGCACATCAGCCCCCAAATTCGTCATTGGAGGTGGTTTTAAAATAATTACTGAGTAAGGTGGCGTGTTGTTGAAGTAGAATGGCAAAAAAAAAAGATCAACTGGGCACTCCCGATCCAGAATGGTTATTTCGTCTACCAAAATGCCAAGTGCGAATGTTGCAGTTTTATTACGATTGTTTGGACAAAATTTGTCGACAGATCAGATTTTCAACTTTTGGAGATGGATTCGATTCGCTTGGTACGTGGCACTCAGTAGTTGAAGGTTGGATTCAAGTCTTACGACCCTATGCGACAGCAGTTTTCGTTGAGTACACTCTGTGGTTTCCGAGTCAAGCTGTAGTTCTTTTTTTCTGTATGATCGCGTTCCAAACGTGATTGTGATCTTGATGGCTGTTCTAATAAGTCGTTTTCTTTTTTCTTGTATCAGTGTGGATTTGTTTAATCATATTTTTTGGGGAACCAGTTCCCCACTCCGCGTGGTGTTCCTGGGTGGTCCTTCGTTCTGTAAAGACTGACTAAAGTTAACATTACTTTGTGGCTTTAACTTTAGTCCGTTTTTATAGCTCGATACGATCAGCGGACGGGGGGAAAACATGTCATTTCCAGTAATACTCATGATGCTCTAGATGCACATGATTTTTTCTTTTTGACGGCAAAATATAGCCTTCAAGATTCGATTACACGGTTCGATGGTTTAAAAAAAAAAATATTCAGTTTTTTTTAAGAAGTTGACAAATAGAGTATAAATTCAGCTGCATGTGCTTTCGTCGCCCTTAAGGCGTTTTCCTTAACGAGCACACATCGATCTGTGATGCACTTCACCGACCATCTTGTGTCATACGCTTCGACCCCTAAGAACTTTTAATAGTACTGTGAAAAATCAGTGATGATCAGCTATTATGGGTTTAGTCAGAGTACAGTTCAAGTCTTTCAAGTGAATCCGCTTGTTGGTTTTGGTTTTGAGTTGTCACCCTTATAAGGCAGCTTAATAAACCCCCCCCCATCAAACATCGAAAACAAACACAGACACCTAATAATCCCCAAATCTCATTCTTTAACTGGTAATGGAACGGGCTAAAGAGTCAGTCATGCTCAGGTGGTAAGGGTTCAACGGGTACAGTTCGGGCCTTTCGTGGGAGCTGACTGGTTTTTTTCATCATGTGATGTCACCCTAGGGAGACGACCTAACCCAACACGAGTCGCTTAAAAAACAAGTCTGTCTTTTGTTTGTTTGTTTACATTTTTTCTTTCAGCTGATTGCGCCTCTCGTGAGGCTAATCGCCAGTAGGGTCTATGAATAGGAACGTCACATGGATCGTTCGCAATTTTATCACGAGCATCCTCGGTCATGTGATTGGCCCTGAGGCGCTAGTCGTCATTGTGCTCTCGCATGCTCCTCCGCATTTGGGGCCGTCAGACCTCCTTCACTTACTAAACTTATGCCCCCCGACTCCAAAAGTTGCCAAAATTCTCTGAGGAACCGATTCGATTGATGCGTACATCCGTCGTTTTGGAAACGTTTGCTACTAGTCAGGGTTGGCCTCAGAAGAATGGGCAGTCTTTGTTAGCGCTATATGACGGTAAGGCATTACAGAATTTTCACTGCGTTACCAGCAGCCAACAATCTGATTTTAGTGCTTGTGAAGGTGTCTTTGATGAAGGGATTGAACCTCACAGAGGAGGGGTCAGAAAGAAATTTCGATCAGCTAGATTACACGCAGGTGAAACGTTACACTCAGTCTGGTGCACGTTTTAGATCACTATTTTGAGATGTGTTAGAGTGAGTGGTACGAGAAGGAGTTCGCTGATTGAAAGAGTGTTATGAAAGGAACCAGATTTTGTCAGGTTGCGGCCCTGAGTGTTACTAGACACTGAAAGATGAAGAGAGACAGCCAGAGACGAGGGGATGTTGCTGAAGTTAGAGAGCAGAGGTCGTATAGAGAGGCCGTTTGGGCACTAGTGTGCAGGAGAGACAGGTGCAGGCAAACAGGTGAGAAGAGTGCAGGAGACTAGGGGAGTTTTCTGAAAAGTCTGCAAACCAGTGGTGGGGCAGAAGGCGGACAAAGGGACGATAGGTGGTGTTTCATTGTCACAAGAAGGGACATGTAGCGAGGGATTGTCGCATCATGAGGTTCCAGAAGGCAGCAGCCTTGCAAAGAGGTTGATAAGGGTCGCCAGGAGGGAAAACGACCTGCAGGGGAACCAAAGGGATCAATCTGTAAGAGGTGGAGTGCGGCCTATGGCTAGCATGGACAGCAGTCAGTGTCAGGGATGGAGGGCACTAGGCTGAGTGGTTCATTACCAGTGGAAGAAGGGTGGATTGGCCAGCAGAGGGTGAAAGTGTTACGGGACACTGGTTGTTCATGTGGTGTAGTAAGAACAACGCTGGTCGAGAAGGGGATTTGACAGGGCAAATCCAGACCTGTACTCTAATCGATGGCACTGTGAGGGAGTTCCAGTTGCTAAGATAGAAGTACGTACCCCCTTTCTTCTCAGGCGAGTTGTCTGCGCTGGTGATGGAGAAACCCCTTTATGATTTGATCATTGGAAATATTCCAGGTGCAAGGGATCCAGGGGATCCTGAGTTGTTGACTGCTACAGGGGCAGCAGTTCAAACACGGAGCAAGAAGGAGGAAAAGGTTGATAAACCGTTAGTCGTTCCAGCAAGGAAGTCAGGCATAGATGTGTCGCCTGATGAGTTTAGGGCAGCGCAGGAACAAGACCCTTCGCTCGTGAAGTCTTGGGAGTTGGCAAGAGGTGGAGAGAAACAGGTGGTTAGAGGAGGTGAGACAGAATTTCTGGTGAAAGGCGGGTTGTTGTACCGAGTGTTCACCAAGGGGAAGACAGGTAAGGTGACAACTCAGTTAGAGGTACCAGCATGTTATCGTGACACTGTCATGTCAGTGGGTCACGAGTCGCTCATGGCGGGTCATCTCGGCACCAGCAAAACAGCTGACGAATCTTTGATGAGTTTTCATTGGCCAGGGGCAATGGCAGACATAAAGCGTTCTGCATGTCATGTGATGTGTGTCAAAGGTCAGCCACAGAGGGGTGAAGAGGAAGGCGCCTCTTAAACATCCCCCTTAATTGACACACCATTCAGGAGAGTGGCTGTTGATCTGATGGCCCAATCTCGCCCTGTTCCAAAGGTGGGACAGGATGAGACATGTAAGTTGCAAGGGAAAGTTTGCAGGAGGCTAGGGTCGTTCAGAAGAAGCAATATGACAGGAAGGTGAGGAAGCAATCCCTAAGGTGGGAGATCAAGTCTGTTACTGCTTCCCACGGATCACAACAAGCTGCTGATGCATTGGAAAGGACCATTCACCATCATGAAAGGTAGATCGGATTACCGAATTGATGTGAATGGGAAACCAAAACTTTCCATGCGAATTTTCTCCGCAAATATATTCAGCGTGAGACTCAGACAGAGGCGCAGCTGAAAAACAGCAGGGTGCTGCGCTGGGCAATGGCACTGCAGCCCTACAGGTATCGAGTTCAGTACATTCCAGGTCGACAGAATGTGGAGCTGACTATTTAAGCGTGTAGTCTAGCAAGCTGCAACTCAGAGGAAGTCAGTCATATCCGGGGTGCATAGCTACTTTGTTAATAATATGTGTTGATTACAGTTATGTTGATGGATATGGGTTCATTCCCATTTGGCTATGGTTCATATTTTCTTGTGAGACTTGTTCATGTAAATGTAGTTATGTTGGAGCATACAGTCGCTTGTGTAGTAATGCACTGTTTGCGATAAGTGAGGATGGAGATTCCTCAGTGAGGTGTCATGGATCGTGTCATATTAGATTGTGCTTTTCATAGTAGTTGTGAAGAGAAGATGTGGCAAATCCGCAGGTAGGGGAATTGCATAGGTGCGCACAGAGGTTATCAGAAAATGAGTTGAAAAAAAAAAGGCAAAAGCGCACGTCAATGATAACCCATTGGGGTGATATTTACGATGATACATGCTGATAATTTGTAAACCGTTTGTGTAAATTTTTGCAAAACTTGCACGTGTAGCTGTGTGTCAGCAAATTCGGTTTTTTGTCTTTTTTGTACCGTTGTTTTGAGACAATGCTGAGCATAGTCTTTTGCAAGGGGGAAATTGTCACGGACAAAAAAGAAAAAACCGAAGTCGTGGTCAGTCGCCAGCCAGTGTTTGGACATAAGCTCCAACTCAAATTCCTGGTTCCAGCAGACGACTTAAGGTGTCGCGTCAGCCAATTAGGCACAGCGGAGAGGCTCCACGGAGACAGCACTGTCGGCAGACAGACTGAGTGGCTGACCGACGTCTCGATAGGTCTGGCCAGACGGGTCTCGGGCCTGGGTCAGACTGACAGCCAATTTGCGACCAGCGCCCACAGTTAAGCCAGACGTCGCAGGTTGAAGTAGGAAGGGGGAAGGTATTGTGTGGTGGGGGTAAAATCAAGCTAATTAATTAAATGACCATTGACCACCACAGAGAGCAAGGCCGTAGATGTGACTTTGACGATTTGAACGTCCAATGGAATTAGAGGGAGGTAACTCGGTACAAGGCGGGAAAAATACTGACCAATGGTACTCACCCTTTGACAGATGGGAGGATAAGAAAGATGGGAGTGAGAGAAGGGGGAAGAAGAAGACAGACAGAGAGAGAGGAAGAGGTTCTGGGAGTAGGCTCTGACGAGAGAAGAGCAGAGAGATGAGAGGAGTGAACAGAACCGAGTGAAGCATTAGCACCAGATAGAGTCTGCAGAGGAAGGACTAAGGAGAGATGTTGAGAGAGAGAGTTGCTAACTGATGAAGAGAAAAAAAAAGAGAAAAAGAAAAGAAAAGAAAAGCAACCATGTCCATTTGATAGAGCAGACTAGAGAGAGAGAGAGAGAGAGAGAGTGCAATGCGTTAATGCAGGAAGAAAGAAAGGAGAACAGATCGATGTCTGATAGTCACTGTTCAATCTGAACCGGGGTTCGACCTCATACCTGGCAGCGCCACTTTCATCAGCAGTCCAACCGCCCAACGCCAGCGGTCTAACCTGACCAGTGCCAGCATTTAACGACCCTGCCACATCCAAACCCGACCAGTGCCGCGGTCCAACCTGACCGTGCCCGCGTTGTGTCGTGACTGGGGTTTGGAAAGTACAGTGAAAAGAAAGAAAAAAAAAACAAAAAAAAAAGACAGTGATTCTGAATATTTAAAAAAACACCTGGGCCCGGGAAAGTAGAAATCTAATTATACCCGGGTTTTTAAAAGAATTTTGAAAATTTTTTTTGTAAATTCAAGGAAAAGAGAATGTTTTTTTTTGTTTTACCCAATGCTTATGTTTCTTTTCCCTGATTATGTGTATAAAATTTAGAAATTTTTATGGTTTGATGTGACGAATGCTGAAATTTTTGAATGAGATGTAAGCAAGCTTGAGTGTGTTTGGCTTTCGCTAGTCCTTCCCACTGACATACCCCGAGGTTGAAAAAAAACACACACACACCACACACACACACACACAAAACCACACCACCACACCACCCCCACACACACACTGCTGATGGCCAAGTGATGCCTCACAATAAGCACTGCGTAAATTACTTTTATTGAGCACGACCCTCAGTATGATATTCATCGACTTCAATATACACACACCCAACGACGAAAAAAAACGGGGGAGGGGGGGGGCGGAAGGGCAATGCGTGTGTGTGTGTGTGTGTGTGGTTGGGTTTTGTGTTTGGTGTGTGTGTGGGTGTGTTTTTGTTGTGGTGTGTGGTGTGTTTTGTGGGTCGGCGCGCGCGCGCGCGGTTCTGCCCAAAGTTTTTTCAAAAAAGTTAATGAATCACATTTTTCTTGTCTAGAACTCGCACTTTTCGCAACGGGAGAGGGTGGTGAGTGGGTGGGTGGGTGTCCTTTTACTTCATATGTTATATACGTTCTTTAATAACACCGTCTTCCGCTGTAGTTTTCTCGCCCATAGTTTTGACTGTTCATAACTCTTCCCGTTCGCAATCAGTCTTTGGTTTGTTTTGTTTGATACTGATAAAACCTTCCATCTCAAAGTAAAAAAAGGCCTATGCGTTTACAGAATAGAGTAATAATGTTTTCAGCGGCCAAGCCCTGTTTTTATCTTTTGTCGTTCACAGCGGGGCGGGGGGGGGGGGGGGGGGGGGGGGGGGGGGGGGGGGGGGGGGAAGGGAGGGGGGGGGGGGGGTGTCTTTTCGATTATTTTTCGTTGTAATCCTTGCACCTTAATTCCCCAAATCTCTGTGTGTTACTACAAGGACTATGTTAAAAAATATTCTTGATC
>JAFLJL010013557.1:0-12500 GCA_018398815.1 Conus ventricosus | reverse complement strand
GGAAAAAAAATGGAAAAGAAAGAAAGAAAGAGAAGAAAGAAAGGAAAAAGAAAGAAAGGTAGAAAGAACAAAGAAAGAAGAAAAAAGAGGAAGAAAGAAAGAAAAAGGAAGAAGTAACAACACACACACACAACAAACACACACACACTAACACACACACACACACACACCCACACCACGCAACCCACGCACGCACACGCACGCACGCACTGCACTGCACACACGCAACGCACCACGCACACACACACTCACACACACACACCAACACACAACACACACAACAACAACACACACACACACACACCACACCCCACCACCACCCACCACCACCACCACCACCACAACTGGAAAACAATACAATCAGAAAGAAAAAACAAAAGCGTTCGCTTAGGAAGCGAAAGATCATTTTCAATTCATTCAATCAGCTATACGTCCATACCTGTGGTCTATCTGTTCTTGTCTGTGATATTAACCATCAAAGCTGTCTACTAGCATGCCACAGCCCCTCTGGGGCTGATCCACATAATATGACCACACTTAATGGAATTGCTCTTGTCGACTTCGTATAGGCTGGCACTGCGATATGAACGGAATCTCCCGAGGCTAATGTTAGGGGTACCAAATGAAATGGCGTGGAGGTATGTCACTGGGAGGTGGGGGAGGGGGACATTAAAAAAAAACAGAACAAACTAAAACAAAAAACAAACCAAATCGAAAAATCTAAACAAATAGACTAACGAACATACAAGAAAAAAAATAAGAAGAAGAAGCAAAGAAGAAAAGAAAAAAGAAGAAAAGAGCAAAGAAAAGAAGAAAACAACAACAACAACAAACAACAAGCAAAGAAAGAAGAAGAATAAGAAGAAAAGGACAGAAGAAGAATAAAAGAAGAAGAAACGAAGAAAAGAAAAGAAAAGCAGAAGAACAACCACAACAACAACAACAACAACAACAAAGCAAAAAAAGAAGAAGAATCACCAGCCGCGGAATGCCATACAACCTTCAATGTTAGTTCAGGATGTGAGCTGCAACCGGACTATATATACGCTATGCGTAAACCACGAACTTGGTCTTATGTGGACTAGTCTGTTCATTCGAGTGCAACCCCTCACATATTGCTCTTGAGAGAACTTAAACCAAGCTCTCTCTCTCTCTCACTCCTCCTAGTCTCCCACTCTCTCTCTCCTCTCTCTCATCTCCACTCTCTCTCTCTCACTCTCTCAACACACACAACACACACACACACACAAACACACACACACACACACACACACACACCAACCGATGATATCTGCTGAAAGATGAGTTTAGGTCCACTATTTTCCAGCTATATTTGCCTGGGGCATTCCTCACATCACTGGTGGGAGACAAGTTCTTTCTTTTTGCCTATCTTTTAATTTGATTCTGCTTCCTTCATCGATCTAACATCGTGTTCATTACTTTAGACATTCAGATCGATCATTTCACAGGTGATCCGTTTTTTTTTTTTTTTGCATGTGTGTGTGTGTGTGTGGGTGTTGTTGTGTGTGTGTGTTGTGTGTGTTAGAGTGTGTTGCATGCGTGCATGCTCCTGTCCGTGTATCGAGCGTGCTGCATTTCCAAAGATGGCCTTATATGAGAATCAATCATATAAATCCATTCGAAGCTAACGACGGACATCATTAAAACAACAAAAAAACAAAGGAAAACAAACCCGTAGCTTTCTCGCCCAGTGGTTTGACAACGTATAAGCGCCAAGAGCAGCATGGTAATTGCCTCTGGGGCAAAAAAAAAAAGCCCACACTAGGTCACCCACATTTGTGTCAACTAGATCACCCATCCCCCCACACGACGGAGCTCCAAAAGCGCGCAGGTGCTTGAGCATGCTCACAGAATGCGCGGAATGCCTTTAAGCTTCCGCTTTCGTGGGCATACAGGTGGCGGGGCAAGAACTGTTTTGAGGTCAATGACCAGGTGGTGTTCTTTCCATCAGGTTTCATGAAACGCCAGTTTCCCCCCTTCTTCTCTAACCACCTCGTGAAAAGGTTCGTAGCTTTGCAGTCGTGTGTTTTGCAAGGCAAAGGAACGCGATCGTTCCCTTAGCAGCCACCAACAGAAACAATGTTTAAGATGAGTTTGACAGTCTAGGCGTTTGACGCTGCATTGCCCACACATGTTTGCGCGGAAGGTAAGCCACGCAGCCAACATTCATAACTGCCCCCCCCCCATCCGAAAAAACGTCCTTTTTTTTTTTTTTTTTTTTTTTTTTTTTTTTATTTTTTTTTTTTTTTTTTGCTGTCCCATCTCTGTGCCAACCTCATGGCATGGCAACCCACGCGCCTCGCTCATTTCCGACCCCTCCCTGTTCCCCACACTGCTGCCCCCCCCGGCTCCGCAGTCCAAATGGACAGTCAGTCAATGTCACTTGTGAAGAGGCAAAAACCCAACCGGAGAGACAACGCGCCCTGCAGATCATTTCGGTGGAGTTCAGTGGTGTCTGTGTTCAGATCTAACATGCCTATTTGCGCTAGGACCACCTCTACTAAGCCTTTCCCACCCACCAACACCACCAACCCCCCCCGAGCCCCCATCCCAGCTAACCCAACCCAATATACTTGCTTAGATCGCGAAACACCGTGAGTGAGTCTCTCTACAGAACACCACCACGTCCGTCCAACGATACCCCCAATGAACTCGTCGATACCGGTTTGACCCAGACGGAATCAAACCAAGGCCAGAGATGTTGAGAGGGCATCAAATGAGGTCACCATGAGATATAGTCCACGTCACCGCACCAAAAAAACACGACCGCAAACATACACAATCGTGGTGCAACTGCCATGTGCCAAACACACACACACACATACACGCACGCACATAAGAAGCTCTTTCCATCCACCACTGTTGTATGTGTTGTGTGTGTGTTGTGTGTTGTGTGTGTTGTTCGTTCTTCTCTTTAAACGTCCTTCCAACAATGCTGTAGTATTAGAACGAAAAATAAAAATAAAAATAAAATAAAAATAAAAATAAATTAAAAAATAAAAAAAAAAAAAAAAAAAAAAAAAAAACCAACAACAACTCCCGTCTTTTCTTATCTACTAAACCCCCTAACCATTTCCCTTCAAAAATGAAATCTTAACAACAATAAACATCAAAACATTTGGTAATACAATAAATCAATGACCAACTGGTCTCCGTTAAGCTTTTAAACAACAACCACATAAGCAAAACGTTCATAAAATATTCTTACTCTTAAATTAAAAGATGAATCTGAAACCGTTGAATCACAAATCGAAGTGTTAAAAATGATTTCAAAATGCCTGACAGTGTAGAATAAAAACCATGGACAGGTGTTATTCATCACCGAAGAGCAGACGCACTTAACATGACTGTTGATTGCATCTGCGAGCATTCAGTCCAGAATCTGTAACCAGGGATGACAGTTTTTCCGTTTTCAACAACATGACTCACCATTGCAAGGACAGTAATAATGTTTTGACTTTGAAAATATTCCTCTTTTCAGTGAAATTTACAAAAACCTCCCTCAATATTTCCTTCAACATGATTCCAAACAATTTTCGTTATTAAGGACAACTTTCAGATAAAGAATAACGGAATTTTAAACTACATATACAGACATTTAATGTTACATTGCACCCTTTTTAGCTGTTCTAATAAACTAAAAACTCTCTCCGCCCATTCATTACAAAAATATTACAATGTGATGGAACCCAAGAGCATTAAATACTAGTTCCGCGCAGTGACAAAGAATTGGATTGTATGACAAATTCTGCAATAAAATCACCTCTTACTTTTAGATTAACAAGACGTAGGCGCAATCTAAAACAAAACAGATTTCAGAATCAACCAAAAAAATATACCTGAACTAGAACAAAAAGGAAGAATCAAGCAAAAATTCAAAGCCAACAAAATAGCAATAAGTACTGCAGTTAAATCTTGAAAAATGTTATCCAAGATGGAAAGCCTTTTCCCTGCTATTAAAGCTGGGATTACAACAGCCCTCCAACCATGTCATTATCTAGCTTAAGCCATCAGTGTAAATTTTTAGATGGTCCGGTATTGCAAATAAATTATGAGCTTTTATACAGAACAGATAAAGTGGGACCATCAATTTTCTTTATATTTGTATAACTTAGTAATCGAAATAGCCGATAATAGTTTCCCATTTTGGGACTGCAAGATGAACAGTACACGAGATGATATATATTACATATTGATTCCTGACTCCTTGAAAAATGTCAAATAAAAGTGCCTATTGTTCTAAAGAGGCAAACCGACTTTGCTCTTTTGGGAAAATCCTGTCTGATTTTACAAAACGCACACATCATTAATAATATGAATATGAACTGATTACTCCTCCTTAGGACAAATTTTAGATGATGCAATTTCATATTTCTTCACAAATGTAATTACCACAATTTCAGAGCATATTTTTTTTAATGAAATGTTGAACTGGAACTTCCGAATGGGGCAAAGTTTATAATTATAGCTTTATCTTACGTCTATACTTGTCTTTTTTTTAAAAGGTATTTTGGGGCAGAGAAGAATACCCTCTCTCTTGGGCATATGTTTACTTTGAACGGATAATGCTGTTACTAATGTATAAGAGTGGAAAAGTCTTGTCCCCACTGTTGTTTTTGCTGACCATATTTTTAGGAAGTTCAGACTCTTTTACTTTCATCAATACGTATCTAAATGCTCTTTCCATGACACAATTGTGATGTAAGGATTACTACTTACTCCTAAAAATTAACCAGACTGTGGCATAATTGATAACTGGACCCTTCTAGATTGAAAGAAGGCCAATACACTTCGAAACCGTAACCAGAGTCAAAAAGCATCATAAGTGATTTCTTCTGGAGACAAAGTTTTTAAAAACCATTTTGAATCAATAAAACCATTTATATTATCACGTTCCTCTTTGATACAATTTTTTAGTGTAGTAAATATTACGATCTCATAGGAGTGCGGTTTTTTTTTCCATATCAACTTCATCCATATCAGATATCCCATCAGCATATAGAACCAAATCAACATGATAGACACAGATGATGTGGCAGAGTCAGTGTCAAAATATTGAAAGTATTGGTGCTATACTCTACTAGACTTTAATACTGGATCCATGTGAATTCCCATATGAAGTGGTTTTAATGTTAAGTAAGTGTGTCCTATTTGGTCTGAATTGATCTATCAGCTAGAAGAAAAAGACTTGAAATTAATTATACATGCAGCAACCTGGAAGCCATGGATTTTTAATTTATAAAATAGTTCCTAGAGTGCCATATACATAACTTGATCGTAAAATACGCTCTTTTTTGATATCAATCATAAAGTACCATACATTTTTTCTCTAGCAAACAGATTTTAATTTGGTTGTTAATTTGGTAAGGTGAACGATGGTTGATCCTGCCCTTATCGAAAAACCGCTTGATGTATTGTTGATATTGTTTCTTTTTCGCAGTATGTTAGCAGCGATTTAAAATTATTTTTTTCCCATCAGTTTCCCAGTTTCCTCTTTTTTGTTAACTCCCCGTATTGAAACGTCAGAGCAATAGGCCCGATAATACTTTTTATTTTCTGATTTTTGGTTTAGGCAAGCCTTGTGAAGGACCAACAAATAGATTGTTTTCATATTAATGAATATTTTTCTTCAGACGACCAACTCTTTGTATGAATGGTGAAGAAAGTTTAACAAATCTAGCATGGTAAAAATGTTTGATTAATTCAATTGATAATTCCGATCAGGGCCTACTGAAGTTCTTTTATTTCCACTGGTGAAAAGGACCTCTTTCACTTTTCTTTTAAAAGGTGGATTGGGGCATTGATAAAATGGCTGTTATCGTATCTTGGATCATTGTATATTTTCACTGGAAGATTCTTTCCTCTCTCGTAAACACTGTTACCTTTTCTGACCAGGGGGAATCCCTCTTTCAACCTCGTCATTGCAAACATTTCTGAGAAAGCTTCGCTTCGGCCTTTTGTGAGTGAAGGAAATTCTTCATTATTTATATGTAACTGGTATATTCTGGAAGGCATACTCCATTTTTCATTTCCTTTTTCACTATTTTTTCACCAAACATTCTGAAGAGCTGCTGCAACAAAAGATCAGAAACTTCTTCGTTTTTTTTACTAAACTTAGACCAATACTCAATACTTGCCGGATTTTGGGGCCTGTTTCGTTAACTCTTAGTGACTATAATTTTTGCCTTCTTTCCTCTTCAATTTTTGTGTTTTCTTCCTTTCCGTCTTTTGGTCTTTGAAGAGATGCAAGTAAAGGCTTCCTTTTCTGTCTTCAATGTTGTACCTCTGGGCCAAGCATCGTTTTCCACCAAACAGTTTCCGGAAAGTTATTATCGTTCAGTTGAATTTGCACTTCGGTATTGAAGAATCAGCCAGCGGACAAAATTATCTCAGTAAATTTTTGCATAAAACACTTATCAAAAAGGATAACCGACTAGTTCTTCATGTTATGCATTGCAACAATCTTTCAAATTTTTGTCCCAATCCTCATTTCTGTAAATTATATTTAGGGAATTCTAATCTTTTTCTGAAATCCTTACTTACGGTTTGTCATTTAAAACGGATAACAACGGATGATTGGTCCACGTACCCAAATTGGGTCCTTGACATTAATCCCGCATCTCAGTTGCATGCAAATAGCTGGGATATAAGTGACAAATCGATGGGCAGATGTCTTATTTATGTTTTCGATATATCTGGGATTTCTGTGGTACACTATTACTAACTCCCATTATTGAGTAGTACAAAGTCAGATTCAACAACATTTCGACGAAAACGGGTATTGATTGTGACCTCCAACAGTGCATCTCCTTGTCCCAAAAGGGAGAATGCCATTAACATCGCCCACTATCAACCATTTTCCTCTTCTCTTTCTGGATCCCAGAATCGCGCGTACCACTTGACCTACTTTCTACTCCGTGTTTCGTTTTCGGTCCTGGACCATGGGTAGAACACAGAAACTATATTCCAAAATTCTCGATTCATTAAATTTCACACTCTGACTGCAACAGGCATTAAGGTTTCTAGTAACTGTTGAAAGGGGTAAAATTTGGCCTGTAATCCAAACATATCTTTGATATAAATAGCGTGGTTGATTTTTTTTCCTTTTCACACAATCCTCAGATTGGTAATTGGAGGATACAAGTAGCCGTAAGGATTGGAGTTTCTTAGTGGATACATTTTAGAGAATAATGTAAACTAAAACCTGGTACCTTATTTTGATAAAATGCTGCACAAGATAGTCCCAATTTGTGGAAATTGATCTACAATTCCAGTGCATTATTTGAATATTTTAATTGCCTTTCCATTTTCATTTCGGCATTTTTTTTTTTTCGTTTTTTGTTTTTCTTTTTTCCCTTCGTTTTTTAATTTTTTTTTTTCATCCTGTGTTTTTTTCTTCTTTTTTTTTATCCTTTTTTTTTTGTATTATTTTTTTTTCTTCCCCTCCTGAATTAACCGCGGGTTTGTCTCAACATCCTTTTCGATTAAGAATGAACTCAGTGAGATTAAATAAGGAAAATAGCTAACATTACCAAGCAACCACAACAACAAAGATAATTTGTGATAAGAAAACATAAAAAACACCAAAATCACATTTCACAAAAAAGCTTGACACCAGACTATAATCTACATCCAATTCTTTGACAAAAAAAACAAGAAATATGCGAATTATAGTCACTCAAAGATGGGGTAAATACATGATCTTGACTGATGATTTTCCCCGCAGATAACTAAATCAACAGGTCCTCTTTTCTTTGGTTTAATATAAACACTGTGTACTTCCAACTCGATCGAAACAATGTTGGAACCCAGGGTCTCTGAATCCAAGGCCGGTAGGAGGGGCTGGTGTCCTCTGTAAGTGATAATTTTCCGTCCTGTCGCTGTTAGTAGACAAACCCCCAGTCTTCCTCGCTTCCTCTACCAGAAATATTTTCGCAACGTTGCCGTTCCCACATTTCCTGTGTTGTTGTGTTGTGTGTGTGTGCGGGGTGATGCGTGCGTGCGTCTTCGTGGCAGTGCTGTTGTGTGGTGTGTGTGTGTGTGTTTTGTGTTGTGTGTGTTGTTTGTGTGTGTGTGAGTGTGTTGGTGTCGTGCCGGTGCGTGCGTTGTGTTGTGTGTGTGGTATGTGTATTTGGCACATGCAGTTGTCACGCTTGTTTATGTTTAGGGTCCGTGTGTGCGTGCGATATCTGCTCGTCCTTTCTTCTTTCTTCGTTTATATCCCCTTTACCCTGAAGGGTAGGTGGAACTCGGTTGGGTAGAGGGCCGACCTCTTGAACCTGATGATCCTGGGGGTTAGCTGTTTACGAATCTCCAACCACCGTAGGGACCCTTTCCGGAATTTGGTGGATTCTCAAAGCAAAGTCAACATTAGTTCAGAATTCATTATCCCCCCCCCCCCATCCCTTCTTCCCCCTCCCACCCATGATCCCCCCCCCCCCCCCCCCCCTCCCCCCTCATCCCCCCATAATCCGCTTCCCCCATTCATCCCCCCCCATCCCCCCCCCCATCCCCCCCCCACCCCTCCATCCCTCACCGCCACCCCGCCTCCCCCCCACCCCGCGCGCACCCCTCCCCCGGTCCCCCCCCCCCCCCCCAAAAACCCAAAAAAAAAAAAAAAAATCCTTCGAATGAGACTACAAACCGAGAAAGCCTTATGTGCACGCCCGCATAAACATCTTGCACACACAGTAAAATCACTCCCCATCACACCAACTTCGGACGAGCGAGTCAATTTGGTTTGCCTTTACTTTATAGAGTGTGGTTACGTATATACACACTCGCAATGCATACCCGAACAAGGAGAACGTAAAAACCGAGTGAACCTTAGCTATTCGACTGAATATCACGGGGAAACACAAACGTAGCGCCAACATGCAGCTCTTCAGTTTGGCTCTAACCCCAGGTAGACAGCCCCCCTGTTTACACAGACGTAAGCATTGTAAGCGCTAGCAGAGTAGAGCCAGTCTCTCTCTGCTGAGATTGAAATAGGAGACGTATTGTTAAAATCTGTCATTAATTAGAGAAGACAAATGAAGAGGTGGGAAAATATAACCGAGAGCGTGAATGGAATGAGCCTTGGCGGAATCTACACAGCGCCGGTGGCCAGGGACAGAATGAAGGTAGAGGTGGTGGCCGGATCCTCAGGGGTGCCCCAACGACAACAGACGATGTCCAGGATAGGTGAAGGGAAGTCATCATCAACATCAATCTCATCAAGCATCATCACATCACATCATCATCTTCATCACCATCATCACATATCATCATCATCCAATCATCACCATCTCATCATCAATAATCATCACCATCATCATCATCATCAACATCATCATCATCATCATCGCATCACCATCATCATTATTCATCACATCATCACCATCACCGATCTTCATCATCACCACCAATCATTATCATCACCATCATCATCATCATCATCCTCATCATCATCGTCACAAGTGTCTGTGACAAGGGTCGCCATCAACATCATCATATCCATCAACATCATCAACATCATCATCATCATCCATCATCAACATCAGCATCAACCAACACCAATATCACATCCATCATCATACATCATCATCATCAAACAACAACAATCACCACACCACATTATCATCATCATCCTCATCATCATCATCATCATCACAAATCACCATCATCACCATCCATCTTCAACATCATCATCACCATCAACATCCTCATCATCATCCACACCATCATCATCCATCAACAATCATCATCATCATCATCACCACCATTCTCAACATCCATCAATCACCACCGTCAATCATCTCATCATCCACATCATCATCATCATCCTCATCATCATCATCAACCATCACCATCTTCATCCTCACCAACCGACACCACCATCATCAATCATCACCATCACATCATCATATCATCATCATCATCATCATCATCAATCGAAGTCACAGCTGTCCCTGGACGACGCCACATCATCATCATCAATCAGCATCATCATCATCATCATCATCAATCATCAACCACCCACCGCTCCCCACCCACCATCATCATCAACAACATCATCCTCATCACATCAACATCATCAACATCATCATCATCACCATCAATCATCATCATCATCATCTGACCAAGCCATCATCATCATCAATCAACCTCATCATCATCACCAACCATTCTCAACGATCATCATCACCAACAGTACCATCAATCATCATCATCATCATCATCATCAATCACATCATCCTCATCATCACCATCATCACCATCATCACCATCAATCTCACATCCTCATCATCACCATCACCATCATCATCCGTCATCGTCCATCATCATCATCAACATCATCAAGCAACTATCATCAAATCAAGCATCATCACCTATCATCATCATCATCATCACTCAACTGTCAACATCACCATCATCAATCATCATCATTCACACCCATCATCGACATCATCATCATCATCATCATCATAATCCTCACAAGCTGTCTGTGACAAGTCGCCATCATCATCACCATCATCTCATCATACGTCATCAAACCAATCGACCCATCATCATCATCATCATCATCTCATCATCACATCATCATCATCATCACCACCACCACCACCATCATCACCATCATCACACATCCTCATCATCACCATGACCATCACCATCATCATCGTTACGTCGCCATCATCATCATCACATCACATCATCATCATCATCATCATCATCATCATCATCTCCATCATCATCACATCATCATCATCATCACATCACATCATCATCATCACCATCATCATCATCGTCACAGCTGTCTGTGACGGGTCGCCATCATCATCATCATCATCATCATCATCACATCATCATCATCATCATCATCATCATCGTCATCATCATCACACCACCGTCATCACCATCATCATCATCATAAATCATCATCATCATCATCACCATCATCACCATCATCGCCATCATCATCATCATCATCACCATCATCATCATCATCATCATCATCATCATCATCATCATCATCACCATCATCATCATCATCATCATCATCACCACCACCATTATCAACATCATCATCACCACCGTCACACAATCATCATCATAAACATCATCACATCATCATCATCATCATCATAAACCATAAACCATCTTCATCATCACCACCATCATCATCATCACCATCATCATCACATCTCATCATCGTCACAGCTGTCTGTGACAGGTCGCCATCATCATCATCACATCATCATCATCATCATCACATCATCATCACCATCATCATCATCATCATCATCATCATCATCATCATCATCAACATCACATCACCCCCAAATTATCAACATCATCATCACCATCATTACCATCATCATCATCATCATCATCATCTCATCATCATCATCATAAATCACCATCATAAACCATCACACCATCATCATCACATCCTCATCATCACCATCACCATCATCATCGTCATCGTAATCATCATCATCATCATCATCAACACATCATCACCAAATCATCATCACCATCATAAACATCATCATCACCACCGTCATCATCACCATCATCATCATCATCATCACCATCATCATCACATCATCATCATCATCGTCACAGCTGTCTGTGACAAGTCGCCATCATCATCATAAACCATCATCATCATCATCGTCATCACCATCGTCACATCTTCTTCATCATCATCATCATCATCACATCATCATCATCATCATCAACATCATCATCATCACCACCACCACCATTATCACCATCATCATCACATCCTCATCATCCCCATGAACCATCACCATCATCAATCGTTATCGCGTCATCATCATCATCATCATCATCACATCATCACCCATCATCATCACCATCATCATCATCATCACCACCGTCATCACCCACCGTCATCATCTCCATCATCATCATCATCATCACCAACATCATCATCATCATCATCATCATCATCATCATCACATCACCATCATCATCATCAACGCACAGCTGTCTGTGACAGGTCGCCATCATCACACCATCATCATCATCACATCATCATCATCATCATCATCATCATCATCATCGTCATATCATCACACCACCGTCATCACCATCATCATCATCATCATCATCATCATAAATCATCATCATCGTCATCATCATCATCACATCAACTCATCATCATCATCAATCACATCATCAACATCATCATCATCATCATCATCAAAATCAATCATCACACCACCACCACCATCATCATCATCATCACATCATCATCATCATCATCACCCATCATCATTACATCATCATCATCACATCATCATCATCATCATCACAGCTGTCTGTGACAGGTCGCCTGTTCAGTCAGCTTGGATTTCTTATCTGAAGATAAACACCGAGCAAACGATTATATCGAAAACTGCTAGATAAGCTGTTTGTAAGCCGGTCGCTCTCCGCTGATGTGCTTCTGGGTTCATTTGGACGTGATC
>JAFLJL010013556.1:0-18841 GCA_018398815.1 Conus ventricosus | reverse complement strand
AGGACTCATCAGGGAGACACAGCTGGTTGTGTCTGCGCTCCGGCGTCAAATAGAGACACACCACAGTCCATAATACTGTGGTGTTCTCACCACCATGGGTGCAAAAAAGAATCCAATAGCACCCCATTGTGGTGAGAACACCACAGTATTATGGACTGTGGTGTGTCTCTATTTGACGCCGGGAGCGCAGACACAACCAGCCGTGTCTCCCTGATGAGTCCCGATCCAGCGGACGAAAGGCCTCGGAGCAGGCAATACGAATATATCTGCCTTCAAAAGGGATTGCGATGGTTCCCTTATGCAGCTAGAGAAGAGTTTTCATATCTGTAACATTTTTTTTTTTTTTTTTAAAATTTCATTTTCCCAGTTTCTCCATCTTCAAACTCCCCTCCCCTCCTCCCCTCCCCTCAAGTCCAAATCTTTGCCAGACAGTTCAGTTGTTGGCCTGTGCTTGTTTTTTCCCCCACTATTAGATTGTTCGTCTATGTATTTGTCTGACTTTATTCAAGTTTATAAGGCTGTGCCAGTCTTGAATAAAAGTTACTCTGTGTTAGGTTTCCTTATGGGAGCAAAACATACCCCACTTGTTTACTGTTTATCGTTTACTGTTCCCTACCTCATTTCATTTTTCGATTTTAAAATCTACATATTTTTCTGATCAATTTGATATAAAAATGAACGCTATAGGGCAAAAAATAAGAAAGTTATGGTCATTTGAAGTGGGTTACTATGCCGACGGCCGTTTTGAGAAAACGGCTTCTAAAATTTTTGCTATCGTCTCCAGCATATTTTCCTTAGCAACAGCATCTTACTTTTTACCATAATTATTTTTAGATGACACACAGAGAAACGGGAGAGCGTCACACACGCTTTCGAACGGTATATAAAACGATGGGGTTCTGTAAGGGTTGCGTTAAGTTTTAGGCAAGTGAAAATGGATCATTTTGTGTTAAAAGAACTTCATTGCAATTCGAGGTTAGGCTTTTAAATCTCAATTTTAACTAATGTATTGGTTGTTTTGGAGCAAATGGATAGTACCACGTGAAAGTTTCTGGTGTAAGGAACACATTTCTGCAAAAAAAGTCAAAATGCCCCAGGTAGACCCTCACCAGCTCTTTTCAGCTGTAGCCATGAAGTAGGCTGCGCGAGTTAAGACTGGTTTCGTAGTGGCGGGTCACTTATACTCTCTCTCTCTCTCTCTCTCTCTCTCTCTCTCTCACACACACACACACACACACACACACACACACACACACACACACACACACCACTCCTGTTGTTCTTCTCTATAAGGCTGATCTGCCAACATTTTATCTGAGCTGTTTGTAGAATTTGGATCTTGGGTTTCCCAAACAAGAACAAGGAACGAAAGAGACATAAAAAATAGGAGAAATGCAGCCTGTTTTTAAAGGTGCCATTGCAGAGCTGCAGACAGGCTTTTGAACTTCCCCCTCCGGGGGTTGCGACCTTGTCGTGGTCGGAGGGCTTGCGCGGTCCAGTGATCCCTTAGGCTTTGCTGACGGGGGCATCAATACTTGGGAGATAGGCTGGTTTTTTCACACTGCTTGTAGGCCTGAGAGGTGAAGATGCTGTATGGCCTAAGCGTAACGTGGTAAGGAGTTGATGCCCCTGGTAGGGCTTCCCATGTCAGATAGGCTAAGGGTGAGGATCCTGACTAAGAGTAACCCGCCTTTCTCCTTTTCTTTTTTTCTGCCTTCCTTATTTGGTCTTTTTCTATCTTCGTCTCCCCTTCAAGTCTTCTTTTCCACACCCCTTTTCTCTCTGTGGTCTCCTTAAGATCCGCCGCGTTGGCCGTGCGGTGCGACCTGTGTCGGAGGGGAATGAGATCCTGGTGATTGGAGAGGGCCAGCGCTCTCAAACATCACTTTGGCTCGGACCTCTCCTAGACAGGAAGTACACTTTGGCCAGGGTGTACTAATCGGCTCCCCTTTTTGGGGCTGGGTCAAGACAGGCAGTTTCCTGCTGGCCAAGTAAACCCCTGCAGTGCTCAGCTCTCTGTTCCCGGGAGTTGAGCATGATCAGGGGGGATAGGGTTGGTAGTTTCTGTTTGTCGTATATCTCTCCCGAAGCCTGGAAGGGGCCAAGACATTGGTTTCTTGGCCCTGGCCCCTTAGTTGGACTCCAAGGTGGGTGGGTAGGGAGGGATGAAACATAATTAAAATACATATGGCTTTCTCAGAAAACATCCCCAAAAAAGAAGAGGAAGGCAGCATCCCCTATTTCAGGGGATTTTCAAACAGACAGTGATTCCGATACGGAGGTACGACAGAGGACAGGTTTCTGGGCTTCCTGGCTCGTGATGGAGGGGACGGAGCAGGAAAGACCCCTTTCAGCTCTGAGCCCTTTTGCCATACAAAAGGGCTTTCAAGGTTTGGCAGGTGACCCTCGGTCTATCAAAAGGTTGAGGAATGGCTCATTTCTAATTCAATGTAAATCACAGAAACAATCTGAACAGCTGTTGAGGGCAACAAAACTAGTGGACAGGGAGATCAAGGTGACTCCCCATAAGCAGTTGAATTCGTCAAAAGGAGAGAACGGGGGAAAGCTCATTCTAACTCACTTGCTCCTCCACCAAGTTTTTGGGCAAAAGTGGCCTAAAAGCCGCCTTTTCCTGTTCTCTGACAAGTAAGACTTCAATAACCAAAAAATAACGATTATCTACAAACAAACATATTGTGTAGGATTGTCCGTTTTCAATACTAATTTACTAACTTTTTAGATTTTAATTTTTGCTTAATCCTGTGTTTTTCCTAATCATTTTCAATAACATCAGTTCTCTAAAGTCTTTTCAAACCGAGTTATATTTTGACATAAAATCCACACACTTATCCCAACATGTTTTCCTTAACTTTTTTTGTTTACTGACTGTGTCTCTGTCACTGGTAATATGAGAAAGGTAAATGACGGGGGCTACACCCCTAATTGCTGGTGCTCACAGTAGAACGTGTAAAGGGAGCAGATAATAGCGGCTTGCACCCCACGCACACCTCAATCAACTAGGCCCGCATATAAACCCCTTATCCAATCAAGTGCTGGGCTTAAATCACGTGGCATTTTTGTATTGACTACCTCGTCATTTTACATTGGAAGACTGCTCTGTGTGGACGTGTTTGAGTGACTGCGCTCTGTTTAGCCCTGTGAAGGAAGTGATTTTACTAGAAATATTTATGTCTCAAGACAGCATTTCTTCAGAATTAGAGAGAGAAATTCTGGAATCGCAAGTTGCTCATCAAAATCTATTAGATTTCTCAACACAGCCGTCAACTTTAATTCTACCTGGCATGGATCACGATTCTACTTTTCAACAAGCTCAAAATCTTCCGTTACCACCGCCAACACCAACGGAATTGTGGACAGAGGAAGAAATGCTTATTTTGCAAGAGAATCAAGACTACTTTAAAAAAATGACAGAAATAATTGAAAAGATTAAAAGGGAAGGACCACAGGATTTGCCACAGAAGCCTAAAGAAAGCTTGAGCAATTGTTAAAAGAAAAGAAAGGAGACAAAAAAAAGGAGAACAGATCTTTCAACGCCACAAGAATTACATAACTATCTTATGGCAAATCAGGCTGACCTTCAATCAGCTATTTCTAGAGAAGCTTTTGCTGATCAGATATTTTCTAAAACAACAAATGAAGCTGAAATTGTGAAAGACTACAAAAAAGGGATGAGAAATTTGAGGAGGCAAGATGCACAGTCCTTGTTAATTTACATTCAGTTTGGTAACTTCTTGATTTTGTGTAAACAATGGCAGGAAAACGAAAGAAGAAGGGAAAACGAAGGAAACTTGGGCTGTTTGGTTGAAAGCAAAAACCGGGTATTCTGATGTTCACGTACGAAAATTACGGGCCGTTGCAAGTGTTCTTTATGGATACATAGGGTTTTATGCGGTAGGCCTTCCCTTTCGTTTCATTTCTGGCAAGCTGAATGAAATTAAAGCCATGCTCCAAGTGGCGGAATTTGCACAATACTGGAAACAAGATCCTCACATAGCAATTACAGGCGAGCTCCAGCAATCCCAGTAACCGCTCCCGCGTGACGGTGGAAATTAACTGCTGAATCACAGCCTAAAATAGTTGGCAAGTAGGCCAACCGCTCACAGCGTGAACGGTGGCCTACTTGCTGGACTCCTGCCCTTGGCTGCTTTAACGTTTTACCTATTCACTGCTACCTATTTACCTGCCGAATCATAGCCTAAAATAGAACCGCTCACAGCGTGAACGGTTGGCCTACTTGCTGGCATTCTTACTCCTGCCCCATGCCTTTTGCTGTTGCGGTTGGCTGCTTCAACGTTTCAACTATTCATCGCTTCAACGTTTCACCTATTCACCTGCTTAAAGGCTGTCTCAGACGGCCGCTGGGTGTACTTTATACAATTGTCTTGTTTTATTTAATCAGGCTTTTGTTAAATGCACCTGGTGGCTGCTTTGAACTTGCAACAAAAGAGCCAATCAATCACAAAAACGCAAGCACTGTCTTGCACCAAGTGGTGTTACACATGACAAATAATAAAGCTCTGTGTACACCACACACACTCCTACCCCAAGTCACCCCAAGTTCTTAATTAAGTTTTTAATTAAGTCACCCCAAGTTCTTAATTAAAAAACTTAATTAAGAACTTAATTAAGTTTTAATTAAGTTCTTGATTAAGTTACCTCAAGATTGTAATTAAGTCGTCCTTTAAGTACAACCAAGTTCTTATTCAAGTTATCTTATAATTATCAAAAAAATACAATCTATGTTTTTATTTTAATAGTAAATGTCTAATATAGTACACACACGCCTCAAAAAACGCGTCATCACTGAGAATATCTTGCTCGGCGTTCTCTGCGCGAGATCGGTCAGCATAGATCTTAATGAAGTTCTTACATCCTAAGCAACCGCATTGATTACAATTCTGGTCTATGGAAATGTCTTTTATAGACTCCATGTCTTTATTTATTGACTTCATCATTTTATAATACGCCATGATCTATTTTTATTAAAAAAATTTAAAATTAAGTTCTTAAAATATTATTCCATCTGAAATGGATCAAAATGATCTTTTGTTGTTGACGGTTCTGGCGGTGCTGTTGCCTTCTGTATTTAGCGGTTCAGATTTTTTTGATTGCTTTTGTTTCTGCTGCCATTGTGTATATATTTTATAACCGTAATAACTGCCCCCCACAGCAGCAAGGGCGCCAAAAAATGGCAACAGTTTTAAGTTCAATATACCATGAAGACTTTGGTGCTGTAGGCCTTGAATCACATGGAGTTTTTATAGCTGGCATTGAATCAACTTGTTCTGGCGTTGGCGGTGTTATGTTTTCATTATGAGTTATATTCTGTAACATTAATTTTTTTTGTCTGTTCCACTCTGCTAATTTTCTTCCTGCTTTAACACGCCCAGGATGAGGATGCTTTTCACTGGTCTCCACCAGATTCAGTGTTTTCTGCTGATTTTCTGGCTTGGTTACTTTCTCCACCTGATTCAGTGTTTTTGATTCTGCTGATTTTCTGGCTCGGTCATTTTGAAGGGAAATAAAATCTATATGATTAAAAGTTATTAATCCCATGATTAATGGCGATAACAATGTTCCAAATCTATAGTATAAATCACATCCTAGAGACTCTAATGACTTTGTTAAAACTGGATCTTGCGTTAAATCATACGTAAGATCTTGTTCAGAATCAATGGGAGCAAATCTACTGACTAGTTTAGTGTACAAACTAAGAACCGTTTGCCCCACACTTTTCACCATTCTAGACCCAGCTGCGCTTCATACCTGTTATGATACTTTAAAATGTCTTGTGGCGACATCTGTTGATTTGTTCAATGCTGAATTCAGTTCCGAGGAACTGTTTTGTTTTTCCAACACGCTGCCAAAGAATACAACCTCTCCTTTTGGGGCATAACAGCTTGGCCATCAACTTGGTCATTCTAAGTTCAGGAAGGTTTAGGCTGCCTTGTAGCTGTAGTAGATCATCGCTGTTCATGTTTTTTATTAATTATAATTATTTTATTTTCTAAAAATGAGCACCGAAAAAACTGTTGCTAACCTTGTATACCATTCTGCTGTTTGGAGGTCTAAGTGTAGGATACTCAATGCTTGTAAAAGCTTGTTAAGAATTAAACCAGCAGATCTTGGCAAACTAGACTTTGAGGATTCAGCAAAGCTAATTGCTATCATTGCAGCTTCGTTTGCCACGAAAGATTTTCTAGTCAAGCAAGGATAATTCCAGACAGTATAAAATATGTAAATAAAAAATACATTTATAAAAAATGGCTTCACTCGTAATGATGATAGGCGGCGCTGTGGTTAATGCGCTCGCTTTTAGTGGAAGTAATTACGCATTTAGTAAACTGCGAGATGAAGGCGAGAGAAAAAAGACATAACAAAGCTGTGGAGCAACTAGCCGCAGCACAAGATCGCTATGAAAAGCAGAGAATTGAGCAGTTAGATTTTATTAATAACCACACTGAAAAAACAGGGCATGCAGCTTACACATTTAAAGATGTTGACCAGGCAATAAAAGAATATTATCTTGTAACAGGCAAACCAATCGAAACATTGCCCCACCAAAATTCAGTGACTTTTATCAACCATCAGAAAAACACAAAGATGCAAGAAATTGGGTTTATTGTCTTTGGCATGACCGTTGTGTATTTTGTTGCACATAATATTGGCTGAGTAAAAAATGAACAAAATCTATTATTCGCCAAAAGGATATTGGAAGGGAATAACAGCAATTAAAAAGCTAAGCCAAGCAGCGGGAGTCAGTGAACAAACAGCAAAAGAATGGTTATCTAAACAAGCGATTTGGCAAATTTATTTACCAGCGCCTAGACGAATACAGAGACCACACTTTGTCAATACAACTCCAAACGACACCCATCAAATGGATCTTCTATATTTACCCTCTGATACGATTAGACGAAAAAGATTTAAGTACGCACTCACAGTCATTGACATAGCTTCAAGATACAAAGATGCGGAACCATTAACACAAAAGAGTGCTTCTGCTGTTGCTGTTGCCATACAACTGATATACCAACGAGGTCCTTTAACTTATCCTCGCATGATTCAAGTCGATGATGGAAAAGAATTTAAAGGCCAAGTGAATCAAATTATTGTTAAAACATAGAGTTACCATTAAAAGAGGCATTCCAGGAGTTCACAGATCACAGGCTTTAGTTGAAAACTTTAACAAACAGTTAGCCGAAAGACTTTTCTCCTACCAGTATCACAGAGAGCTGATTGACAATTCTCGCAACACAGAATGGGTTAGAAGACTGCCCTCAGTTTTGCGCGCAATGAATAATGAAGAATTTAAAGGGTTAAAACCGTACAAGCAATCAAAAAACAAACAATAGATGTGCTGAAGACTCCAGTACACCCAGCAAAACTATTACCGTTTGGTTTAAAAGTAAGGTACCTTTATTTACCGGGGGAAGCAGAAGGGGACACTCGCATCAGGGCAACAGATCCAGTTTGGAGTGTTGATCCATATGAAATAAAAAGAATTGTAAAAATGAATCCACCCGTGTATTATTTACGAGAAACTGACACAACAAAACAACCAGCTCCTCAAAGATCTTTTGCGAAGGAAGAACTGCAGATAATTCCGCCAGACACAGTTCCGCTTTAATTAATTTACGTAAATATATTTGAGTTTAAAATGGAAGCTCAGAAGGAAGCGCAGAACGAAACAAGAATGGTAAAGGAAGAGACCTTGAAAATGATACGGGAATCATTTCATGCGTTGTAATGCTATTAAGGAAACATTTTCGAGGATTAATCAATGCATGCTAAATCATCCAGATCACCTACAACTCAAACCCCCAAATTGGGAAAAAGAATATCTTGAAATAATAAAAAAAATTCGAACGCGTCAAGCAAACATGAGAAAAGATTTAAATGAATTGGATGAAGCTATGATTGATCTTATAATAAAAGTTGATGAAAAATATAACCCCCCTGTTTATGCGGTCCTCCAGTGCCCGATTGCATATGAAAACTCTGGATTAACAAACACACGTTTTGTGTTTGTTCTATCTAATGACTTCTTTGTTACAACCGTTGTGTTGATCTCATGTAGATTAGATCGCAGTTTTACGTTGTCATGATGAAAAGTCTTATTGCCAAACAATGCTTCTTTGTAGTTGCCATGTGATATGTTTGACTGCACAACGCTGCGAGATATTCCCTTTGCTTTTTTAATGATTTTCTCCTGGCTCGAAATACTGTACATTTTCGACCTTAAACCAACAAACTCCTTAATCACCTTTCCAGATAATTCATCCTTCATCTTTCCTAAAACCTTCTTGTTAGTAATTGAATGCAAAGGCGAATCTTTAGGGTAATCGGATGTGTCGTACCATCCTGCATGCCCTTTAGCTACTTCTATTTCCATGTCTTTATAGATGTCTTCAGTGGGGATATCTATAACAAAACTATCTGTATCTGTGTAAAGCACTCTGGACTCTGGATACGAGGGTTTAAAGTAGTCATAAAGAAACTCTAACATCAAAAGCTTTGATAATTCTAAAACAGTAAACCCAATAAATACAGGTTTGTCCAATTTGACTTTCTTTTTTTTCATCATTATGCCAAAAAGGTGATCATGAAATCTTCTGAAGTCCTGATAATTAGGTTTAGAAGTCAGCTTAATTGCTTCGTTCTCTCTGGTGACCAATCTGACATCTTTGCGCTTGTGGGGATTCTCCATAGTCTTTCCAAAACAGCTGTTGTTCATCAGCTTGAAAAAGTCTTTTTCTGAAGCATCTGTGGATTTGGTTCTGAGATCAGTGTTCTTCATGATGTATGGTTTCATGAACTGTTCTTGATCAAAAGCAATTATGCGATGAACAGCTGTCAACTTCAAACCATGTCTTAAATAAAATTGTAGAAGTCTGTAATGACAGACATAATTTTTTTTGCCTCGAAGATTAGGCACAAGTTTAGGTGGTTCTCTTGGATCCATCTTTAGACTTTCTGCTGCTAATGGATAGTCATTATGCAGGTCATGGAGTTCATTAGGATATTCTAAGTCAACTTCTAGAATGAAACCACGCTGTTGATCAGGCGTTAAACTGCCCAACCACTTTAATGCCTTTTGAATATTATTCGGATCGCCGCCTGTGTACATTTTAAAGTTACGTAATGGAAGTGATTGCGCCATTGCCCATCCATACAGATTGTTTGCATCTAAATACATGAGATAGTTAGACCTTTTACTTGGATCATAGTCGTCCAAGTATTTGTTGTTTGCTTTACAGTAATGATGCGATGCCATACTAATTCCTCCACGCAATCCGTTTTCAATCATCTGAATCATTGGTAGGTCAGACAATAAATCAATCTGTACTCCAGTAAACTTTAAGAAAGCATCCCAACTCATCCCGGGCGCAGAAATGTAATGCGCGGGATCCAGGCTGTAATGTTTCATGCAGGTCTTTCTGTAATTTTCAAAATATCCGCCAACAAACATACATCTGCCTTCAAGTATGAATCATGATAGTCTCCCATCGTTTTACAATCTAACTTCTGCCACGCATCTTGAGCATGCTGGTAATCAGAATCACTGATGTCCTTTCCTCTGAGACTAGAAAGAACGCGCCTTTAGGTGGAAGTGTATCTTCATCAAACCTTCCCAACTGTTCATGTATTCATAAGGTAAACGCCCTTTCTAACAAGAGTTGAGTCAAAATGTTCTTCCGTTATTGGGCAGGACTTTAAGGACATAGCCAGTGACTCTAATGAACCCATCATGTGTTGCATAGAGTCATAAAAAGACATGTTATTTAGATTAAAGCACATGTACTTTTCTGATGACTGTGCAATGCATGACACCCTGAAGGCATCGTCCACTGCTTTCATTATAAGATGAGAGTCGTAACCTCGCAAGTTATGAAAGAAGATGGGCAGCTTCCATGTCTTAGGATCAAACTTTAGTTGAAGATTGCATTTACTGTGCGCTGCTCCTCTGAACTTTCCGCTAATGTGATCATGGTCTCTTACTGTCGGATTGGCTTCTTCACTGTTAGACATTAGTTCTAAACCGCAAATCCAACAATGTGTGGCTGAGTCATACTGTTGTTGGTCTTCAGGCGTCATTATGATTTCAGATAAATTCAGATTTATTAGAACAGTCATTGCGCACTTGCTGCATGCGTTTTAAGAAGTATTCTGCAGCATTATGCCCTCTATATAATTTTGGCTTTGAATGAACGCCATCCGACCTGACAACAATGAAGGCAAATGAACAAATCTGATGATTACTCATTAAGACTGTTTTTCGAAGTTTTTGTGGCGCTGGCCCTTCATAAGGAACAATGAGTGATTCAAAGTCTGCGTAAACAACTTATGGAGATTTTGCAGCCGTTTCCTTTTTTAAAAAACAAAATTTTACCCCTTCGGGGGGCGTAATTAGTTCTGAAATTACTTTTTACAGAACTTTTACAATTTTTTCTTATTTTCGCTCGCGGTTTGGGAAACAGAGGGCTTTCTTGCAAAACTTTTTTCTACAAAATTTCCTTGTTTGCGTTTTTTGTTTTGAAAAAGGCTGCATTGTCTACCTTTGTTCGTACAATTGTAAGGGCGGTAGCCCGCTGGCAAAAGGGGGAATCAGTATAAGTAAACTTGTTTTTCCCGGGATCCCCAAATTGTTGGACGTTTTTTGGGGAAAACTTTAATTGGCAGTGGGATTTGTTTCCTACCCATGTGTATACTTTAAAGTTATTGGTTTTTTTTTGTTCTTAAAAACTGACCCAATTTGGTCTAAAACCAACGGGAAAGGGGACCCCCCACTAAAGTTAAGATCAGGATGAAAGGGTTTAGTTAGACACTCCCCTTGGTTTTTGCGGAAAAATGCACCCCTTGCGAGAAAAAAACCCCATAAAACTTTTTGTTGCCCTAAATTTTCCTTATGTTTAAAACTGCTTTTTTTTGCAAACTAATGCGGGGGGGTAGCGGAATTTTTAAGCCTTCCCTAAAAACGGTGCAAAATTGGGCCTTTTTAACTGATCTTTTAAAATTTTCCCCCCTCTGCCCAAACCGGGAGCCCTAAATTTTGGCTTCTTCAGGGGCCCACCCGTCAAACTGTGCAAGCGTCTTCTCCCCAACCGGGTTTTTAATCATTAGAGGAAAGAAAGTCTGTTTTTTTGTCGGACCCAGACTTCTGGGATTTTCTTCTTTTAATTGTTACATATCGTTTGGGAAACAGTTTAACATTATTTTTAACGGGGGTCTATTTTTTGTTTACTGGAATTGAGAAATAGAAAGAAAACGTTTTGCCTGTCCGGGGGGGTTGGATCAATGTTTTCTAGATCAAAAATTTTTCGGGTGCTCTTGATAAACGCTCTCTCTCAAGCTTTCCCCTTCAAAAATTTTCTTTCCGGTCCTTCATTTTTTCTTATCCATGCTAAAGTTCTTTTTAATCAAAAAAATTTTTTTTAAATTAAAAAAAAAAATTTAACCCAAAAATCAATATCAACGGTCTTTTTTTTGCTTGGACCCCATAAACAAAAATAAAAAACACCCTTCGATGTTTTTTACTGTGAGCTTTTTTAGAACAGGGTTTAAATTTGTTGGGTTTACTTTTTAAGCATTCCTTTTTTATCTGCTCGGGCCCCCTTGGCTGTTAGAAAAACTTGTCCTCGCCTTTCTTTAAAGAAAAAAAATTTTTGTCTTTTGTAGTCATAAAAATCGGCCTGAAAAACGATTAAATTTTTTCTTCCGGGGTTTTTTGAGTCAAAAAAGCGTTTTTTTTAAATTGTCATTTTGAACAAAACTAAGTTTGGGCCGTTATTGTTGAACTTTTGCTGTGTGCTTTTGGAGTTTTTTTAATTTTTTGCTAGCACCCCTTCGGCTAATGACAAAAGGTGAGACCCTAAAGCCCAAACCCCCCAAAGGGGTAAACCCTGCAGGCGCCCCTTTGCCCTTTGCAAAAAGGGGCCAAACCCCCTTTCCCGGGTGATGGGCCTTATAGTCGATCCCCCAGTTTTTAACAAAAAGTAACGCATTAAAGGCAGCAAAATATTTTTTTTTGGGGTTTTTGCTGTTTTTTTAAAAAGGTTTGCTCTAGTTTTTTTTGCATTTTTTGAAATTTTTGGGTTTAAATCTAAAGGGGTTTTGTTGTTGGGGGTTTTCTTTTATCTCTTCTCTTGGCGGCGCTTTTGGGGGCAACATTTTGGAAATAAACCTAAACAGACATGCTTTTTTAAAAAAAAAATAATTTGAAATTTTTATATTTTTTTAATTTTGTTATTTTCAATATTCAGCTGTGCTTATTTATTAAAAACAAATGAAATTTAAGGGGTTTTAAATCGGCTTCTTTTTCTTTACCCAATTTAAAGTTTTTTAACGTTTCCATTTTCCCCCCCGCTTCCATGAAAGGATTATCCTCTTTTTGCCCTTTTGGTCAATCCAAAAACCCCTTTATTCCGGGGGTTAAAAAATCATAAAGACCAAACTTTGGGTGAAAAAATTAAAAATTTTTTAAAAACCCCGGTAAACGGGTTGGATTTCTAAAACCCCCCCCGCCCCCAAACATTTTTCTTTTTTCATCAAAATGCTGATAAGGTTTAAGCCCGCTAGCGAAAGATTTGGTTAGGACTCCCCTTTCAATCAAAATTTTTGGACTTCTTTTATTTTAGGATTAATAAATTTTTCCCATTTCCTTTTTTTCAAAAGGTTTTTCTTCATTCACCAGCAAAAAAAATACCTTAAGGGGACCCTTGCTGCGACATTTAAAAAAAAAAATTTCCCCATATAGGGTCTCCCCTGCTTTTTGGGAAAATTTTGTATGATGAACCACTCTTTCGTAATATTTTGCTAATTTTGACTGATTTGTTGCTAAAATAAACCCTTGTTTAAATTGGGGTTGCTAAAACGTAAAACTCAAACCGGAGATGTAAAGAAATGCTGTACTTTCCCTCCGGTTTTTTTTTGATGATTTGAAAACCCCCGTTTGTTTTCTTTAAAAAGGTTATTTTTCATATGACAATCTGTCTTTTAATGCTCCTTAAAAAGTATGGTGCATCCCGCCTTAAAAAACTCAAAATCGGGGGAAAAAAAAAAGCGTTTTCCCAAAACGCAAAATTTACAGCTTCGGGTTTTTTGGGGCCGTTTTTAGTTTTCTCCAGCCCCTATTCTATTTTTTAAATGCTTCTTCATTTTCGTTTTTCCTTTAAAACGAAAGATCACCCTTTCTTTTCCCATTTACCCAAGATCAGAATGGGTTTAAAAAATATGTCGGGCTTTGGGTGAAAAGGGAAAATTTTTCTTGCCCCCCAATTTTTAAAAAAAATTTTCTTAACGTTTTGCCCCCCCCAAATTCTGTACAACTGTCCTGTTTGGGTCGTTGTTGAAGCGAGAACTTTTTTGAAAGAAGGCGCGCAGACCGGGAAACAATCACCTCACCCTCCCTCCTAGGTCTGGAAATTGCGGTAAGAATTTGATCCGAATAATAGTAAATGGATTATTTGGAACGTTTTATTCCGCTTTTTTCCCCTTTCACACCAAAGGGCTCTTTAAATTTTTTCTAGGGGGGTAAAGAATCGAGCCATATGCTTGTGACTTTTTTTTTATAAAAAAAAATAAAAAATTTAAATTTATTAAAAAAAACAGGGAAAGATTGAAAAATAAAAGATTATGTTTTTTTTTTGTTCCTGGAGCGACATGAGTGAAATGATTTTTTTTTGGTACAAATGGGCTCGGGGCCCTCTTTGCGGGCGTAAATTTAAACAAAAAAAGGGTCAATCATTTTCCCAAAGTTTAGGCCAAAAACCCCTCCCGAATTTTTTGACCCAAATTGTTTTTGAAGAAAAAGATGACCATTTTTTGTGAGGGCGACCAAGGACTTTTCACTTACATCAAAACCCAGATAAAATTCCCCAAAGGGTTTTTAAAAAGAGTATTTTTAGAAAAAGGGCCATTTTGTGAGCGATCAAAATCCCCCGGGGCTTTACTAAACCAAAATTAGATGGGGATGCAGTTCCCAAAAATTAAAAACCCACTGAAAATAACTTCCAACAGCAAACCCAAAATACAAAACATGAAAACTTAAAAAATTTAAAAGTTTTCAATGGGCCCAGATGAAAAAATTTAATTAAATAGAGGCAGAAACCATTTTTTTTTCAGAAAAACAGCATTAAAGATATCAGGGACTCACCCGCTCCCCATGCGAAAAATTTTAGGGGCCCGCTTGATCATGCTTTAAGAGCCATTAGAGGCAAATTTTAAAAAAAACAATTTGAAAAAACGGGGTGAAAAAGATGAGCATATAAAAAGAAAAAAAAAAAAAAAACTCGTTGAGGCTGATGACGCCAATTTGGGGTTAAATTTTTAAAAAAAAGAAAAACCCCAAAGACTAAAAGTCTTGAAAAAAGAGAGCCAGCAAGACAAAGTGTTGTCTAAAACCCGGAACAATTACGAACCCCAAATGAGCAAAATAAAGAAACTATCCAAAGAATTTTATATGAAGAAAACAACGCTAATTAAAGAATAAGAACCCCTGTTTAGAGGGCAAGGAGTCACATTAGCAAGGTTATAACGGGCCCCTTTGGTTTTTCAATTTTGTACACTGGGGTTGGCTATTAAAAGGCGGGGGTGAGGTTTAAAAATCCAGTGCCCCGCCACCATCGCCTCCGCCTGTAAAAACATGGGGTTAAAAAAAAAAGCTTGATAAACTTTCAATTTTAAAAAAAAAAAAAATTAGCTGGTTAAAAACTATAGACTCTTTCCTGGGTTTTTTGGGAGTATTGTTAGTGGGTTTTTTTCTACTGCAAGCAAAGTATTTGGGTTTATGGCCGATCACCATGGACCCTTAGTTCCCTTAATATTGGGTTTTAATTTTTTGTAAATAAAGACCAATAATCCTAGGCCCGTTTTAAACCCAAAAAACAAGCGCTGTCTTTTCCCTTTCAAGGGCCCTCGCAAAAAAAGTCCCGAGCTTTGCTGGGGTCTTCAATGGGCCCTTTTGGGGTTTGGGCCCGAGGATTGGATGACTTTTTCTTGGGGGGGCATCTTTTTTTTTTCTGCTTGCAAAATTACTGGCCCAGAATTTATGTCGTTTTTGGGCCAACCCCTTTTGTTTATTTCCTGCAACAAGTATTTCATTTTTGTAAGGTTTTTATTTTTGTTCCTACCTGGGGGTCTGAGGGCAGAAGGGAGCATGAAAAAACCCCCGTGCCAAAAGGGAAAGTCTACTTTTTATCTTGGTTTTTGTAAAAATCTTTGGGACCTTTTTTTTTTTTAAAAGGGAAATCAAAATGGGAGGGAAATTAAAAGCATCCTCTAAATTTCTAAGTATTTTTTTGGGGCATCAAAGCCAGTGAAGGATCCCGTTTTTGCTCGATCTTTTCCTGGGCTTGTTTTAACCCAGGGAAACACCAAAAAGTAAGTACAAAAAGGGCATTTTGGGTTTTTTCCTGCTTTAGTTAGGCCCCTTTGAAGTGTTCCCCAAGAAAATGTTTTCCCCGCTGTTTTAAAGCCTTGGGTCTATGGACCCCCCAGGTGAAAGCTGTGGGCCCGAAGAGAAAAAATTTTGTAAAGGGAGGATTCCATCATAGTTTATATTTTTTTGTGCAGCCCCAAAAATAAGGGGTGCCTAAACCCTGATTGCGGTCCAAAAATTTTTTCTAAAGGGCTGTTTGAAAAGTTAATATTGAAATTTGTTACAGATTTTTTTCAAAAACCTTCATGTCTATTCTGTTTTCTGAATGGGTTAAACGGTTTTTCATTTGGGAATGGCGCTGGGAGTTCAAACAAAATATGTCCCGAAGGTGTAAAAAGAAATTTAAATCCCCATAAAAACTGACCTCACCAAAGGCAGGGATGTTAAAATGTTTAGCATACGGGGGACTCCCACCCAGTTTTATGCACAAAACAAAGCAAAGTTTAATGGTTCTGGGGAAAAAATGCAAACGGATGACTAAAAACCCCCACTTTTTCGATGTATTCCCTTTTTTTTTAAAGGGGGGGGAAGGAATTTTTGCTTAAGGGGGTTTTTACCTTTTTAAAGAAAAAAGGGGTCAGTCTGGGGGCACAGAAATTTTCGAGGGTGGCTTTTTATTTTTTTTAAGATTGTGTGCGGGCCCCCCAAAAAGAATATTTTTCATCGTATATTTGAATGCACTCATTTTTTAAATTTTTTTTAAAAAAAGTTTGTAACAAAAAACAACCATACCGGCCCTTTGTTTTTTGAAAAATGCTATTTAAAAACGAATCGGAACCAGAACGGGCGCGCTCCATGAAAAATTCTACAAAGGGCGATGGTTTTTTAAAAATAAGCAAAGCCAAGGAGAAAAAATAAGAATTTAAAAAAATTTAAAATAAGGCCAATTTGTTAGGGAGTTAACCCCGCCCCAGGTTATTTTCGGGTTTTTTTCTCGCTAAAAGAAGCAAAGAAACTTCGACATTTCATCAAAATTAAAAATTCGAATCTGAAAACAATGTTTTACCTTTAAACCTGAAGAAGAAGAAGTAGGGGACTATTTGATAAAGACTACTAAAAAGTTAGGGGTTTACAACTGTCAGGTCCCCTTCTAGTTTTTAGAGTTAGTCAAACAAAAAAAAATTTTGAGGGAGAAAAACCGCTGATCTTGCATTACATTCATTAATCTATGTTCATTTGGATGAGCTGAGCACTGAGAAAACTTTTAAAAGACGGGAAAGGGCCCCCCAAAAATGTTTTAAGAGCTCTTTTCCCTAGGGAAAACTGAAAATTGGGGATTATGAAAAATTTTTCAAAATTTTCCCCAATTTTAAAAGTTTAAAAAATTAGGTTTTTGGGAGGGTCGGGTCATTTAAAATAAAAAACCCCAAAAACAAAGCGGGGAAAGTTGGGGAAAAGTGATTTAAACCCGAAAATTGGGTTTTTGAAATAAAATTTAAAAGTTTTCTAAAAAAAATGTCGCGGGGCCCGAAGAATCAGGAAATTAATTTGCGGCCTGTAAGGTGTATAAACCCTTTAAAATTAAAAAAAACCTTTGGGAGATGTTGCGGACTTTGAAAAAGAACGGTGAGAAGGGGCTTTGTATGGGTTTTTTAGTACACTAAAGATGGGATTATAAACCAAAAAGGTTGGCGACAGCAAAAAGTTTCCAAAATAAACAACTGCCAACTAAGGCAAAAAATGGGTTTGGGCCCGTATGAAATAAAATAGTTCAAAAAACCCGACCTCAAAAAGGCACTTAAACCATTTTAAATTTTGGGGCATAAAATTTTTAATTTTATAAGCCCCTTTTAAAATTTTAGCCGTCAAAAAGTTTCAGGGAAAAACAAATTTAAACCCCTTGGGGGCCCCTTTTCATTAAGTCTTTTGCCGGGCGACAATAGTCGGGAAAGGGAAAATTTAAAAAAAACGCCGTAGGGAAAAAACAGTTTCATCCTCCCAGAAAAAAAAACAGGGTTTTTAAAAAAAAATTCTACCAAAAATTTCGTTTTTTTCCAAGCAGAAAATTAGGAGAACGTTTACAATGTTTTGGGAAAATTTTTGTCTTTAAAGATGTGGAAGGGATGGGGGTTTGGGGCCGGGTTTGTGGGCTTTCCCTTTTAAAAAAGGAAAATTTTTTTTTAGCTGGCAAAAATTTGACGTTAAAAAGCCTTAAAGTTACCATCGTCGTTTTGTCACAATGGGGAGGAAATTTAAGAACATAACAACAAGCAAACCCAAAAACAATGTTGACTTAAATAAAAACAATCTTACAGAAATGAATTTGGTTAATCTTACACATTTTAGGCCTTTATAGGGTTTTATTTTACTGAACAAGTTTTGACGGAGAGTATGGGTAAAAAAAAATAACGGGGTTAGATTAAATTTCCCGTTAAAAATAGGAGCGTTAAACTTTATGATAAAATTCCCCCCATTGTTCAAAGATTTGGGGGCCAGGGCTGGTTGGGGGAAAAAAAAATTTGTCCCAGACTTATTACAAAAAGTTTTTCGCTATAATTTTTTTTCCTATTGGATTTTCTGTCCAACACTTAAAAGGAAAAAAGCTATCATGAAAAGGGAAGGGTTTTTATGGAAGACAATGACTTTTTTTTAGTTAACCCTACCCCCCTAAAAAGAGTGAGTGTTTTGAACTTTTATAAATGTTTGAAGGGCCCCAAAACCCCTCTTTATTATAGATGACTGTTCGGCAGAAAAAAGATATAGGTTTTAAAAAAAAGGGAAAAAAAATTTGTCAAAGCCCGGCTTTCGCGGGAAAACATGATGGGAATTTAAGGGGTGTGGGTTTTAAGCCAGAAATATAACTCGGTTTTTTTAAAAAACTTTAAGAAAAGTTTAAAAACTGTAGTGTTTTTTTCACATGGGGAAAAACAGAGACTCTTTGAAGAATGTTTGCCCCGAAAAAGATTTATTTTAAAACGATCAAGAAAAACAAGGATTAAAAAAAAAAAAAAATCTGAAAAGTTTTTTTAAATTTTATTAAAAAAAGGATAACCCCACACATATGTTGTTTGTAGATAATCGTTATTTTTGGGGTTTTTGAAGTTTTTACTTGGCAGGGGAACAGGAAAAGGGGCTTTTTGGCCACTTTCGCCCAAAAACCCTTTTTGGGGGGAGCAAGTGAGTTGAATGAGTTTTTCCCCTTCCCCTAAAGGTGTTTAATTCGCTGGGCCCAAATTAGCAGGTGTCTCGGAGGCAGAAATCAAAACGGAACTGGCGTCCCAGGGTGTGACGGAGGTGCGCAGGGTGACAGTAAAAAAAGGTGCGGAAAGAGTGGCCACCAACACCCTCTTTCTGACATTCTGCAACCCTGTGCTGCCTCCGGTCATCAAAGTTGGCTACTTGAACGTCCGTGTTCAGTTATATGTTCCGTCCCCATAGAGG
>JAFLJL010013555.1:0-17500 GCA_018398815.1 Conus ventricosus | reverse complement strand
GAAGGACCCACCACAGAGGCCCAGTTCCAAGCTTTCCTGAGCAACAGGTATTCAGTCCTAACTGAAACAATGGCAGGATCGATAGAATGGTGGGAGGAGATGAAGGATGCCATGGCAACAGCTGGAAAAGAAATCCTAGGGTTTAAGAAGTCACTGCAGGAATCCTGGATCAGTGATGACACATGGGAATTGATAGCAGAGAGGAAAGAACTCCACCAGAAGAGACACAACTGCTCCTCAGACCAAGCAGCGTACTACCAGGAGTACATCTAGAAGGACAGGCAGGTGAAGCGAAATGCCCAGAAAGATAAAAGGGTTTGGCTGGATAAGCAAGTATAAGATGCCGAAGAAGTTGCCAAGCACAACGACACGAGAGCTGTCTACCAGATCGCAAAGAAGATAACTGGTACTGTGAGGACTGGCTCTGGACCTGTGAAGGCAAAGGGTGGCACACATATGTCAAGAGGCGAGGAGAAGCTTGCAAGATGGGCCGAACACTTCAAAGAAGTTCTAAACAGACCGAGCCACCGACACCAGCTGAGGCGGAAGACCCATCCCTTCTGCTCCCAATCAACAGCAATGACTTCACTGAAGAGGAGATCAGACCAGCCATCAAGACATTAAAGAACAATAAGTCCCCTGGGTTCGACGGAATAACAGCGAAAATGCTCAAAGGTGGTGGTGACTGCATTGTCTCTTAGATGTGCATTCTCTGTAACCAGGCCTGGAACTCTGGCGTCGTCCCAGAGGACTGGAAGAATGGCGAAGTCGTCTGTATTCCAAAAAAAAAGGCAACCTCTCAGAGTGCGACAACTGGAGAGAAGTTACTCTACTGCCGATACCAGGGAATGTGTACTGCCAGGTCATCCTCAACCGACTGCGCGACGTAGTGGACAATGAGCTCAGGGAACAACAAGCAGGCTTCCGCCCGAAACGATCCTGTGCTGAACAGATCTTCACACTAAGAGAGATCATCGAGAAGTGTGGAGAGCACCAAGTACCCCTGGCCATCAGCTTCATTGACTTCTCCAAAGCATTTGACAGTGTCCACAGGCCATCATTGTGAAAAAAATCATGAAAACCTACGGCACCCCAGAGAAAGTTGTGTCGGCCATTGAGCAGATATACATAAACTCCAAGTGCAGAGTCAGGACGGATGATGGCTACAGTGACTGGTTTGAAGTTGTCACCGGAGTAAGGCAAGGTTGTATCCTCTCCCCTCTCCTCTTTGCAATTGCCATTGATTGGGTATTGAAACACGTAACCCAAGGAAAAGGAATCAAGTGGACAGACGGGAACAGACTTTCAGATCTGGATTTTACCGATGACATTGCCGCTCTTGCAAGCACCACTCAAGATCTGCAGGTGCTTGTAGACAAGATCAGCAAGTTTGGATGTAACACTGGCCTCATCGTCAGTGCCAAAAAGACTAAAAACATGCTTACCGGTAAACACCAAGGGCCAACAGACGTTCTCATTGACCAAAAACAAGTGGAAGTAGTAGAGAACATCACATACCAAGGCAGCTCCATCAACAACGCCAATGACCTCGACCATGAACTGAAGTGTCGTATTGGGAAAGCAACATCAGCATTCAATCAGCTGAACAAAATATGGAACAGCAAGAAATTCTCCCTTGGAATCAAACTGACATTTTATAACTCCAGTGTGATTTCAACGTTGTTATATGGATGTGAAACCTGGCAACCGAAGACCACCCAGGAGAGGAAAATCGACGCTTTTGATACTAAGTGCCTACGTAAGATCTTGGGCATCAAATGGTCAGACATTGTACCAAATGAAGAGGTCAGGGAGAGGTCCAAACAGCTCCTCGTGTCAACCGTCGTCTGCAGACGGCGCCTCCACTGGCTGGGTCATGTCTTAAGATTACCCTCATCAAGACCCGCAAATCAAGCCATTAAATGGACCCCAGCAGGCCAGAAAAAAGAGGACGACCCAGGATGAGCTGGCGACAGACAGTGGAGGAGAGACCTCAGACTCGTTGACAGAGGATGGAATGACACCAGCAAACTGGCTGAGGACCGTGCACATGGAGCGCCTTGACTGCCTCATGCGTCGCAAGACGCGGGAGCATCTAAGTCACAGCGCCCTCTCTCTCTCTGTTGTCTCTCTCTTACACAATACTTCTCTCTCACCATACTTCTCTCTCTTTCTCACCACACTTCTCTGTCTCTCTCTATCTCTCAAACACACACACACACACACACACACACACACACACACACACACACACACACACACACACACACACACACACACACACACACACACACCATGCTTTTCTCTCTCTTACAATACTTCTCTGTCTCTGTCTGTCGGTCTGTCACTCCCTGACTCACCATATCCCCCCCCCCCCCACCTCTCTCTCTCTCTTACCATGGTCTCCTCTGTCTCACCATACTTTTCTCTCTGTCTCTCTTTCTCTCATCATACTTCTGTCTGTCTGTCTGTCTCTCACCATACTTCTCTAGAGAACGGGGAAATACCAATCCTGGGCCACTTCCGCCCTCACCCAGTTTCGGGCGAAAGTAACCCAGGATTGGTATTTCCCCGTTCTCTGACAAGTAAGACTTCAATAACCAAAAATAACGATTATCTACAAACAAACATACTGTGTAGGTTATCCGTTTTCAATACTAATTTACTAAACTTTTCAGATTTCAGTTTTTGTTTAATCCTGTGTTTTTCCTGGTCATTTTCAATAACATCATTTTCACGCAAACATTCTTCAAATGAGTCTCTGTCTTTCATGTGAAATAGAACTACAGTCTTTAACTGTTCTCTAAAGTCTTTTAAAACTGAGTTATATTTTTGGCATAAAATCCACACACTTATCCCAGCATGTCTTCCGCTGAAAGCTAGTTTCGACAAAGTGTTTCTCTTTTTAACTATGTCTCTTTCTGCCGAACAGTCATCTATAAAATAGTGTCTGCGTTCCTTCAAACAGTCTATAAAACTGTTCTAAACACTCACTCAGTTTATTGCTAGGATTAACTAAATATATGTCATCATCTGTCCATATAAACCTTCTATCATGATATGCTTTGTTCCATTTAAGTGTTGGACAGAAAACCACAATATGATTAAAATTATAACGATAAACTGTTTGTAACAGGTCGAGGATAAATATTGTTTTTTCCACAACCAGTCTGCCCACAAATCAATGAGCAATGAGGAGTTTTTGTCATAAAGTTTAACTGCTCCATAGTTTTATAACAGAACTTAATCTAATCTGGTTATTGTTTTTATCATACCCTCTGTTAAAACTTGTTCAGTATAATAAAATCCTATAAGGCCTAAGTGTGTAAGATTAATCCAATTCAGTGCTGTAAGATTGTTTCTATTTAGACTAATATTGATTTTGTTGTTTGTTGTTTTTACCTTAATATCCTCCCCCCATTTTTGAAGAATGACAACAGTAATTTTTAAGGCGTCAACGTTAAGTTTTGCCAGCTAATTAAAATTTTCCCTTTTAAAAGGGGGACGTCCCTAACGCCCCAACCCCATCCCCCCCCCCTTTTTTTTTAAAAAAGAAAAAAAATTTTCCAATTTTCATTGTGAACTTTGTCCCCTTTTTTCATTTGGGGCATAAACGAAAATTTTGTAAAAGGGCATTTTTTAAAAAACCGCTTCTCTTCTGTGGGGATGTACTGTTTTTTCCCATCGGCTTTATTTAAATCTTTTTCCGGACTTTGTAATCTGGCAAAAGGACTTACATGTAAAGGGCCAGAGTTGAATGCTTTTCTAAATTTTTTTGGAGGGCCCAAAAAAGAAAATTGGGTTAGGAATTCAAATTTTATTCCCTTCAAATTTTGGTTCTTTTGCCTTTGGGGTCGGGTTTTTTCGAACTATTTTATATTCATACGGCAACATTTTTTTGCCTCTAGATTGCGCAGTTTTTTAAGTTTGAAAATTTTTTTTGGGTCCCCAAACCCTCTTTGCGTTTATAATAAACCATTTTGTGTATTTCAAAACCATAAAAAAGGCGCCATCTCCCATTCTTTAAAAGTCCGCAACGTCTGAAAGGTTTTTTAATTCAAAATTTTTTCACCTTACAGGCGCTAATTTTAACTCCGGGTTTCCCCTTTGGCCCCCGCCCCATTATTTTTTATTTAAAGCATTTTTTTATTTAAAAAACCCCAATTTTTTGCCGTTATCACATTTAAACATTTTCCCTTGGTTTTTTTCTGCAATTTTTATATTAAATGACCCAAACCCTCCCGCAAACTAATCTTTTAAATTGAAAAATTTGGGGGAATTTTTTTAAAATTTTCATAACGAAATTATGCAGCTTTCCCTGATGGAAGGCTTTTTTAAAACAGTTGGGGGGGCCCTTTTCCAAAATTTTATAAGTTTTCTTCGGTTTACTTTTCCCCAAAATTAAACTTTGAGTAATAAATTGTAATGCAAGATCGAGCGGATTTCCCCTCTTTAAAAAATTTTTTTGTTTGCTGCAACTCAAAAACTTTTGGGGGGTCGTTTGGGCAGTTTTAAAAAGCCTAACATTTTAGCTAGCTTTTATCAAAATAGTCCCCTACTTTTCTTCTTCAGGTTTTAAAAAAGGGGTAAAAAACCATTTTTTTTTTAGATTTGCATTGTTAAGTTTGAGAGTAATGGCAAAGTTACTCATTGCTTTTTGGGTGAGAAAAACCCGTAAAAAACCATCAGGTTTTGAAAACCCTCGCTAACTTTGGCCCCGGGTTTTTTTGTAAAATTTTTAAACCCTTATTTTTTCCCCTTGGCTTGCAAATATTAAACCAAACGACTTTGTAGAATATTTATGGAGCGCCCCTTTTTGGGGCCCCCGCAATTGTTATAAAAAGCATGTTAAAAAAAACAAAAGGGGGGTTTCTTGGGTTGTTATTGTTACAAATTTTTTTTGAACGAAAAAAAAAATGAGCGCGTTCAAATTTTGATGCAAAATATTCTGTTGGGCCACACTAAAAACTTAAAAATATAAAACCTGCCTTGACATGTGGGGTGACCCAACTGCCTCTTTTCATAAAAGGGGTGGTACTCCATTAAGCAATATTTTAAAACCCCCCCATTGAAAACGCCCGCATCAAAAAAAGCTTTTTGGTTGCCCATCCGATGCGGGTTTTTCGAACCGTTAAACTTTCCCTTGTTTTTTGGGCCCATCAACTGGGTGGGAGTGTGGGTATGCTGATCTTTTAAATCACCATGCCCTTTGGGGTAAAGGTCCTGTACAGTTTTCATTTTTTTTTAAAACCTTCAGGAGAAATTTTAAATTGAATTGCAAGCTCCTTTTCCCAAAAAGACAAACCTTTAAAACCCAAACTCAGAAAACAAAAAAGACATAAAGGGGCCTTTTAAAAGGATCTGAAAACGAATTAATTTTAAAACCATAAAGAAAGGCTTTAGCCAAAATTTTGGTTTCTTAATCAGGGCCCTGGGGCGCCCTTTTTATTTTCGGGGGCACGCCCAAAAGTAAACAAAGACTGGCATCCCCTTTAAAAACTTTTTTTTTGGCACAACTGTTCACCCGGGTCCCTCCCACCCGGGGAAAAAAAAAACAGCTTGGACAAAATTTTTTTAGCACTTCTAAGGGCCAAACTAGGGGGGGTAAACGAAAAAACACCCCTTTCCCCCATTTTCTTTTGGTTTTTGGGAAGGGGCCAAGCACGGGGCAAGATCGAGCATATCTGACCCTTTCCCTACTGGCTTTGCGCGAAAAAAAACAATACTTAAAAATTTTAGGGGACCCTTTTTAATTCTACAGTTGATTTACCTTAAGTATTCAAAGGTCCCAACATTTTTTTTACAATACGCAAGATCGAAAGTGCTTTTGGGCTGTTGGCACTGGTTTTTACTGTTTGCCTTTGACCTAAGACTCCAGATAGGTAAAATAATAAACTATAATTTAAAAATTTTAAAGCAGGGCCAATGACAAAAAGGTTTGGGAAAAAACGACATAAATTCTGGCCAGTAATTTTTAAAAAACAATAAAAGAACCCCAAGATTAAGTCATCTAATTCCCAAAGGGCCCCAAAAACCCCCAAAAAGCCCATTAAGATTTCAGCAAAGCTCGGGGACTCTGTTCGCGATGACCTGAATATAAAAAGACAGCGCTTTTTTCTTTTTTTAAACTGCCTTGGGTTTCCCTTGGTCTTTTTTTACTAAATAAAACCCCAATTTTTTTCGAGAACTAATGCCCCAAAAGGGTTGTGGGCCAAAAAAGCCAAAACTTTGCTTGCATTTGGGAAAAAAACCCCCAGCTGGCAAATTCCCCCAATTTTCCTGGTAAAGCGCCCACGGCTTTACCGGGCAAATTTTTTTTTAATAAATTTCCCAAGATGATCAAGCTGTTTTTTTACCCAGGATTTATCAGGTGGGGGCCCGATGGCGGGGGGAGGCACTGGACTTTGACCCCCACCGCCCCCTTTTAAATAGCCATCACCAGTGAACTTATTGCAATCCAAAGGGGCTGTTAAACCTTACAAAATTGTGATCCTTGCTCTCTAAATAGTTTTTCGTATTCGTTTTTGCTATGTCGTGTTTTTAATAAAAAATTTTTGGGAAATGGGTTTTTTTTTTCCCTTTCACTTGAGTTCGAAATTTGGGGTTCCGGTTTGTATCAGCACTTTTTTGTTTGCTGATTTTTCTTGTTAAAGTTTTTTTAGTTTTTGTTTAAATTCTTTTTTTAAAATCTCACCCCCTTTCGATGCGGCCCGTCAGCCTAAACGAGTTTTTCTTTCTTTTTTATATGCTCATTAGTTCCCCAAATTTTGCAAAATTTTGTTTGTTAATTCCCCTCTGATGCTTTTTAAAAGCATGATAAAGGGGCCCGTTAGTTTCGCATGGGACCCGGCCCGAGTCGTGTTTGTTTTTTAAACCCTTTTTTCTTCTAAAAAATTTTGGTTTTCCCTGTTTCTATTGTTTTTATTATTTCATCTCCCCGTTTTGATTTAATTTTTTAAAGTTCCTTTTTCTGTATTTGGTTAGCGTTGGGATTTCCCTTGTAGTGTGTTTTGAAGTTTAGAAACTGCCTCCCTTTTAAATTTTGGGTCTAGCAATCCCAAAGGCGATTTTGATCTTTTCCCACTGAGTTTTGTTTTAATTTGGGACTTTGGCTAAAAACTTTGATGGGTCTGGTTTAGTTGTTTTAAACCGAACAAGTTGCCCCTTTGGGCGTTTTTTTTCAGAAAAAATGACCCTTTTTTTTAATTTTAAAATTTATTTGGGTCTATAAATTCGGGAGGTTCTTGGCCAAACTTTTGTAAAAGCCCCTTTGACCGTCTTTGGGGTGTTTTAATTTATGCCGCCCTTGAGAGCGTTGGGCGATGCTGTGTCAAAAGGGGTCATTTCACTCAGTCGTCTCCAGGAAACAAAAACCCTCTTTTTCTTTTTTCACTTCCAAATTTTTGCCCTGTTTTAAATAAATTTAAATTTTTATTTTTTTTATAAAAAAATGGCAAAAAGCACATGGGTCGATTCTTAACCCGTTTTAGAAAGATAAAGAACCCCCATGGCGTGAAGGGAAAAAAGCGGAATATTACTGTTCCCCCAAATAATCCATCACTATTGATTTCGGAAACAAAAATTTTTACGGGCAAAATTTCCAGACCTTTGGGGCGGATAAGTGATTGTGCCAGGGCCCGCACGTCTTAATTTCAAAAAAAACTGCTTCAACAACAGACCCAAACAGGGGCCGTTGTACAAATCGGGGGGCAAAACTTTTAAAAAAATTTTTTATAAAAACCTTTTTGGGGGCAAGAAAAATTTTCTTTACAAAAATGCAGCATATTTTTAACCCCTTTTTTATCTATGGCTAACGGGGAAAGAAAGGGCGATCTTTCGTTTCAAGGAATTTAAAATGAAAAAGCGCTAAAACTTTTAAAAGGCGCCGCAGATACTAAGACGCAAAAAGAAATTTGCTGTAAAGTTTGGGGTATGGAAATCGCTTTTTTCCCTTTCCCCTTTGATTTTGATTGTTAAAAGGAAAGGGACCCATAAATTTCAAGGAGCATTAAAACAGATTGTCATAAAGAAATTAAATTTTAAAAGAAAACAAAACGGGGTTTTTAAATCATCAGACACCGAAAACAAAAATTTCAGCATTTCGACAAAACTCGTTAGAGTTTGAAGTTGTTAGCAACCCCCGAAATTTAGCAAAGTATTAAGGTTTAAATCGTCAAGAAATTGCCCAAAATATTTCGAAAGAGGATTTTATTTAAACAAAACCCCAAAAAAGGGCAGACACTATATGGAATTTTAGTTTTAGCACCACAGCAAAATCGCTTTAAAGGGGATTTTAAATTTCTGTTTGAAGATGGGGAAACCGTTAAAAAAAGCAATGAAAAGTTTTTTAAAACCTAAAATTTAAAGAAAATTTCAATGTACAATTTACGGAGGTTTCCCAACCAAATCTACGCTAGCGGGCCTTTGACCTTACATCATTTTGACGAAATAAAAAAAAATTGTTTTGGGGGGGGGGAGGGGTAGAAATCCCCAGCAGGCCCCCTTTTCTAAAGATTTACATCTCACCAAAGTTAGGCTTGATGATTATTTTAAAAACAAAATACGGGTTTTTGGATTGACCTAAAAGGGGGAAAAGAGGGTAAGATTTGTATGGAAGCGGGAGAAAAAGTGAGAGGGGCCTAATAAACATTCAAATTTAAAAGAAGAAAGCCGAAAAAACCCTTAAAGTTCTTTTTTTTTTAATATATTAGCGCGCTGAATATTGAAAATAACAGAAATTTGAATATGTATTTTACTAAATTATTTTTCAATTTTTTAAAAAGCATGTCTGTTTAAAGGTTTTTCCAAATGTGCCTTTCAAACACCGGGGGAAAGCCAAAAAGAAAGGGTGCAGGGGAAATTTTTGCTGTTAAAAGAAACCCCAGAATTTTAAAAAACCTTTTGAATTTAAAAAAATTTTCCAAAAAATGGGAACAAAAAATAGAGGGAGGGGGCCTTTCAAAATACAGCAAAAAAACCCAAAAGAAGGTATTTTTGCTGCCTTTTTGCTGTTTCATATGGGTTTAAAACTGGAACCTTGAATATAAGGCCCCTATCAGCAGGGAACGAGTGTTGGGGCTTTAGCACAGGTTTTTTTGGTGCAACCCCCCCTTTACCTCTAGGTGGTTTGTCTTTAGGGTCTTGGCCTTTTTTTTCATTAAACTGTTTTGCTGCTAGCAAAAAAAAAAAATAAACTCCTCCAAAAGCACACAGCTAGGTTTCAATAATAACAGCTAAACTTTGCTCTTCAAACTGACAAAAATAAACACTAGCGATTTAAACATCCCCGGATGAAGAATTTAACCGTTTTTACCGGGCCCATTTTGATGACTACCAAAAAAACAAAATTTTTTTTCTTCAAAGAAAGGCGGGACAATTTTTTTCAAAAAGGGCCAAAACCCCGAGCAGATAAAAAAAGGGAAAGCTTAAAAAAAATAAACGAAACATTAAACTCGTTTAAAAAAGCTCACAATTAAAAAACATCGAAAGGGGGGTTTAATTTCTTTGTTTTTGAGTCCAAGCACAAAAAAGCCGTTGATATTGAAATTTTGATTAAGCAGTTTTTTTTTTTAATTTAAATTTTAAAAAAGTTTTGGGTTAGAAAAGAAAGACAGCAGGCTAAGTTTATGAAGGACAAACGGGAAATTTTTTTAAGGAATGCTCGAGAGAGAGGTTTATCAAAAGCGCTGAATTTAATGAATTTTGAAGTCATTGACCCCAAAAAACTTCAGGCAAGTGTTGTTTTTTGCTATTTTTCAGTTCCGGGAAAATAACAATAGACCCCCCCCCCCGGGTTTAAAATTAAAGTTAGCTGTTTTAATCGACTATGTAACAATTTTAAAGAAGAAAATTTTTGAATCTGGGGGCTCGACTTTAAAAAACAGACTATTCTTTCCCCTAAGATTAACCCCCCGGGTTTTGGGGGACGAACTGCTTACACAGTTTTTTACGCTGCCCCTGAAGAAGCTAAAATGAAGGCTCGGGTTTTTTTAGAGGGGGAAGTTTAGAGGGTTTTGATTAAAAAAGGTTTTTTAAGGAAACACCGATTGTAGGCAAGGCTTACAATTCCCCTACCTTTGGGAGTTGGGTTTTTAAAAAAAAGCGTTTTTAAAAAATAAAGAAATTCAGACGACAAATTTTTCAAAGTGGGGCGTTCTTGCAAGGGGGCTTTATTTTCCCCCGGGCCAAAGCCGAGAGGTGTCTAACAAACGGCAATACACCCCCAAAAACTTAACTTCAATGGAATTTCCTTTCCTGTTGTGTAACCCCAAAATTTTCAGTTTGAAGAAAAAAAAAAAACCAATAACGTCAAAATCTACACTGGGGAGGAAACCAAAACTACCGCCCTTAAAGGTTCCCAAAAAACAGTTTCCCAAAGATTGGGCGAGCCAGACAAAAATCAAGTTGACTTACACAATTTTTCACCAGGGGGGCGCACTTACACTTGATCGAAAAATATAAACAAATGCAGCATACTTAAAAAAGATGGCACAAACAAGAATTCTGCAAAAATGTTTAACAAAATGCCACTGTTCGCCAGGAACAAAGAAACATTGTACAGCCCATTTGATGAATACAAAACAATTCGCCCCCACCTGGAAAAAAAGTTAGTTTTTAAAAACGGGAAAAAAACTGCAACACCCATACTATTTACGCAGACTTCGAACACTCATTTTTCCCTTATGAAGGCCAGCGCCAAAAAAACTTCAAAAACAGTCAAATGAGTAATCACAGATTTTTTCCCTTTTGTTTTCCCATTGTTTTTTAGTGGGATGGCGCTCATTCAAGCCAAATTATACAGAGGCCCAAGCGGCAAAATTTTTACAGGCATCAGAAAAAGTGCGAAATGTTTGTTCTAATAATCTGAATTTATCTAAAATCATGATGACTCCTGAAGCCACAAAGTACCTCAGCCACTCACTGTTGGATTTGTGGTTAGGGCCCCCCATCAAAACCAGAATCCAACAGTAAGAGACCATGACCATTATCGGAAAGTTCAGAGGAGCTGCGCACAACAAAAAGGGAATCCAACTAAAGTTTGATCTAAGCTGGGAAACGCCCATCTTCTTTCATAACTGCGAGGTACGACCTCATCTTAATTTCAAGCAGTAACCAACGCCTTCAGGGTACATGCTTGCCAGTCATCAAAAAGTACATGTCTTTAAAATAAAAAACATGTCTTTTTTAAGCCATGCAACCATGATGGGACATTAGACACTGGCAGCCCTTTAAAACCTGCCCAATAACGGGAAAAATCTTACCCAACCTCGTTTGAAAGGGGGTTTACCCTTAAGTACATGAACATTGGGAAAAGGTTTGATGAAGACACACTTCTCCAAAGGCGCGTTCTTTTTTTTTTCTCAGAGGAAAGGGCATCAGCATTCTGATTTCCCAAAACTCAAGATGCTGGCAGAAATTAGATTGTAAAAGGGGGGGAGACATCATGATTCATATTTTAAGGGGAGATTTTTTTTTTGTTGGGGGACTCTTTGAAAAATTAGAAAACCTGCAGAAACAATACCTGGGCCTGCGCATTATATTTTCGCCCCGGATGACTGGGCGCTTTCTTAAAGTTTCTGGGGACAGATTTATTTATTGTCGATTTACCAAAGATCAGATATTTAAAAAGGATTGCGTGGGGGAATTAGTTTTGGGGTCGCATATTCTGTAAACAAACACAAATACTTGGACACTAGAAACCATAAAAGGGCTAACATCTATGTATTTTTGATGCAAACAATCTTATGGTTGGGGTATGGCGCAACGCTTCCAATCGCAACTTAAAAAGACACAGGCGGTACCGAACAATATCAAAAGGGTTAAAGTGGGTTTGGGGAGTTTTGGCGCCTGATCAACAGCGGGTTCATTTTAGAATTACTTTGGGAAAACCTCATGAACTCCATGACCTCCATAAGATATCCATTAGCAGCAAAAGTCTAAAGTGGATCCAAGAGAACCACCTAAACTTGTGCCTAATCTTCGAGGCAAAAAAAATTATGTCTGCCATTACAGACTCTACAATTTTATTTAAGGCATGGGTTTGAAGTTGACAGCTGTTCATCGCATAATTGCTTTTGATCAAGAACAGTTCATGAAACCATACATCATGAAGAACACTGATCTCAGAACCAAATCCACAGATGTTTCAGAAAAAGACTTTTTCAAGCTGATGAACAACAGCTGTTTTGGAAAGACTATGGAGAATCCGCACAAGCGCAAAGTGTCAGATTGGTCACCAAAGAGAACGAAGCAATTAAGCTGACTTCAAAAACCTAATTATCAGGACTTCAGAAGATTTCATGATCAGCTTTTTGGCATAATGATGAAAAAAAAGAAAGTCAAATTGGACAAACCTGTATTTATTGGGTTTACTGTTTTAGAATTATCAAAGCTTTTAATGTTAGAGTTTCTTTATGACTACTTTAAACCCTCGTATCCAGAGTCCAGAGTACTTTACACAGATACAGATAGTTTTGTTATAGATATCCCTACTGAAGACATCTATAAAGACATGGAAACCGAAGTAGCTAAAGGGCATGCGGGGTGGTACGACACATCTGATTACCCTAAAGATTCGCCTTTGCATTCATCCGTTAATAAGAAGGTTTTTAGGAAAGATGAAGGATGAATTATCTGGAAAGGTGATCAAGGAGTATGTGGGGTTAAGGTCAAAATGTACAGTATTTCGAGCCAGGAGAAAATCATTAAGAAAGCAAAAGGAATATCCCGCAGTGTTGTGCAGTCAAACATATCACATGACAACTACAAAGAAGCATTGTTTGGCAATAAGACTTTTCATCATGTCAACGTAAAACTACGATCTAATCTACATGAGATCAACACAACAGTTGTAACAAAGAAGTCATTAGATAGAACAAACACAAAACGGGTGTTTGTTAATCCAGAGTTTTCATATGCAATTGGGCACTGGAGAACCGTAAATTAATTAAAGCGGAACTGTGTCTGGCGGAATTATCTGCAGTTCTTCCTTCACAAAAGATCTTTGAGGGGCTGGCTGTTTTGTTGTGTCAGTTTCTCGTAAATAATACACGGGCGGATTCATTTTTACAATTCTTTTTATTTCATATGGATCAATACTCCAAATTGGATCGGTTGCCTTGATGCGAGTGTCCCCTTCTGCTTCCCCCGTAAATAAAGGTACCTTACTTTCAATCCAAATGGTAATAGTTTGCTGGATGAAGACTCTCCTTCAGCAACATTTATTGTTTTTCTTTTGATTGCTTGTACTGGTTTTAGCCCTTTAAATTCTTCATTATTCATTGCGCGCAAAACTGAGGGCAGTCTTCTAACCCATTCTGTGTTGCGAGAATTGTCAATAAGCTCTCTGTGATACTGGTAGGAAAAAAGTCTTTCAGCTAACTGTTTGTTAAAGTTTTAACTAAAGCCTGTGATCTGTGAACTCCCGGAATCCCCCTTTTAATGGCAACTCTATGTTTTAACAATTAATTGATTCACTTGACCTTTAAATTCTTTCCCATCATCAACTTGAATCATGCGAGGATAAGTTAAAGGGCCTCTTTGGGGATATCAGTTGTATGCGACAGCAACAGAAAGAAGCATTTTTGTTTTAAAAGGGTTTCCGCATCTTTGTATCTTGAAGCCATGTCAAGGGATGTGAGTGCGTACTTAAATCTTTTCGTCTAATCGAATCAGAGGGTAAATATAGAAGTTTCCATTTGATGAGTGTCGTTCGGTATTGTATTCACAAAGTGTGGTCTCTGTATTCGTTTGGGCGCAGGTAAATAAATTTGCCAAATCGCTTGTTTTAGATAACCATTCTTTTGCTGTTTGTTCACTGACTCCCGCTGCTTTGGCTTAGCTTTTGTATTGCTGTGATCCCCTTCCAATACCCTTTTGGGGCGAATAATAGATTTTGTTCATTTTTTATTCACCCAATATTAGGGTGCAACAAATACCGAGGGTCATACCAACGACAAATAAACCCTATTTCTTGCATCTTTTGTTTTTCTGATGGTTGATAAAAGTCACTGAATTTTGGTGGGGGCATTGTCTCGATTGGTTTGCCTGTTACAAGATAATATTGTTTTATTGCTTGATAACATTTTTAAATGGTAAGCTGCATCCCCCTTTTTTTTTCAGTGTGTCATTAATAAAATCTAACTGCTCAAGTCTCTGCTTTTTCATAGGCGTCTTGTGCAGTGCTAGTTCCTCCATAGCTTTGTTATGTCTTTTTCTCTCGCCGTCATCCGCAGTTTACTAAATGCGAAATTACTTCCGCTAAAAGCAAGCGCATTCACCACGCGCCGCCTATATTATGCGAGTGAGCATTTTTTATAATGTATTTTTTTTCTTACATATTTATATTGTCTGGAATTTTTCCTTGCTTGACTAGAAAATCTTTCGTGGCAACCGAAGCTGCAATGATAGCAATTAGCTTTGCTGAATCCTCAAAGTCTAGTTTGCCAAGATCTGCTGGTTTAATTCTTAACAGGCTTTTACCAAGCATTGAGTATCCCACACTTAGTCCCCCAATAACAGCAGAATGGTATACAAGGTTTGGTAACAGTTTTTTCGGTGCTATTTTTATAAAATAAAAAATTTAATTATTAAAAAACATGAACAGTGATGATCTCCTACAGCTACAAAAGGGAGCCTAAACCTTCTGAACTTATGAATGACCAAGTTGATGATCAAGCTATTATGCCCAAAAAGGAAAGGCGTATTCCTTTGGCAGCATGTGGGGAAAACAAAACAGTTCCTCGGAATGAATTTTAGCATAGAACAGATTCAACAGATGTCGCCGCAAGACATTTTAAAGTATCATAACAGGTATGAAGCGCAGCTGGGGTCTAGAATGGTGAAAGTGTGGGGCAAAAAGGTTCTTAGTTTGTACACTAAACTAGTCAGTAGATTTGCTCCCATTGATTCTGAAAAAAGATCTTAGTATGATTTAACGCAAGATCCAGTTTTAACAAAGTCATTAGAGTCTCTAGGGTGTGATCTATACTACAGATTTGGAACATTGTTATCGCCATTAATCATGGGATTAATAACTTTTAATCATATGATTTTGTTTCCCTTCAAAATGAGCGAGCTGGAAAATCATCCAGAACCAGGAAACATTGAATCAGGTGGAGAAAGTAACCAAGCCAGAAAATCAGCAGAAAACACTGAATCAGGTGGGGACCAGTGAAAGCATCCTCATCCTGGGCGTGTTGAAGCAGGAAAAAAATTAGCAGAGTGGAACAGACAAAAAAAATTAATGTTACAGAATATAACTCATCATGAAAACATAACACCGCCAGCGCCAGAACAAGTTGATTCAATGCCCGCTATAAAAACTCCATGTGATTCAAGGGCGCCAAAGTCTTCATGGTATATTGAACTTAAAACTGTTGCCATTTTTGGCGCCATTGTGCTGTTGGGGGCAGTTATTACGGCTATAAATATATACACAATGGCAACAGAAACGAAAGCTATCAAAAAAATCTGAGCCACTAAATGCAGAAAAAAGACACCAGCACGCAAAACCGCCAATAACAAAGCATCATTTTGATCCATTTATAATGGAATAATATTTTAAATTTTTTTATAAAAATAGACATGGCGTATTATAAAATGATGAAATCAATAAATAAAGACCTGGAGTCTATAAAAGACATTTCCATAGACCCGAATTGTAATCAATGCGGTTGCTTCAGATGTAAGACCTTCTTAAGATCTATGCAGAAAACGCTGAGCAAGACATCCTCAACGATGACGCGTTTTTTGAGGCGTGTGTTACTATATTAGACATCTGCTATTTAAGATAAAAACATAGAACGTATTTTTTGATAATTATAAGAACTTGGTTGTACTTAAAGGATGACTTAGTTATGATCTTGAGGTGACTTAATCAGAACTTAATTAAAAACTTAATCAAGAACTTATTAAGAACTTGAAGTAACTTAATTAAAAACTTAATTAAGAACTTGGGGTGACTTAATTAAAAACTTAATTAAGAACTTGGGGCGACTTGGGGGTAGGAGGGTGTGTGGTGTACACAGGGGGTGGGGTGGGAGGACGTGCGTGCGTGGGGTGGGGGGTGGGGGGACGTGCGTGCGTGTTGTGTGCGGCAGCCAAAAAAGTTGAAGCAGGACGTTGAAGCGAAGCAGTGAAGCCAGTAATCACAGCAATATATACAAAGTCATGAACGTGCTTGGTGGAAATTCAAGGCAGTCAACTCTAAACAACCCCGACCGCTCCTGCAGGAGCGGTATCTAAAAATAGATCTTACGTCAGTGGTAGGCCTGCAGCGCTTTCTAGGTCAATCAGGCGAGCTCGCCTGATTGACCCAGTATTGCTTGGGTGCTTTCTAGCCGGATCAATGTGGCAAAATGCCAGGCCAGCGGTGAGCGGTATCTAAAAATAGATCTTACGTCAGTGGTAGGACGCTTGCAACTTGCTTTAGCAGAGTTACAGCAATTATGGCGGCTCTAATCGCCAGTTAGTAGTACATCCGTCATTGTATATTTGGAGCATTTATATGAAGATAGTGCCGGCCACACACTACTCCTCTCCATACTAGTAGATGTACTAAGGTCTGCCTAACCCTATCTTGTTTGTTTGCCAGAACATTAAAAAATCGCCATTCAGTTGCATAAGGGCACACTTGAAGGCAGATAAACTGGTTAGAATTAAAAAAGTAGAAAAGTATACAATCTTAAAATAGATCAGCCTGCCACATGAACACTGAATCTGTAGTTAACAATCAATCAAGTCCAATACAAACTGAGAACATTTTTTACTTGGGAGGAACAGCAAAAATGTTTCAAATTAAGTTTTTTAGCATACGAATCAGCCGTGTTTACCTCCGCCTTAAGAAATGAACGCCATGGCTTTAGCTGTCTCAAGCAGCTCCAACAATCAACGCGTGATGGTTTGTTTTGCTTCGGCCGGCTTTCAACAATGCAGCGCCATTTATTAGATAAGGAACCATCTCATCAATAGTCAAACACGTATTAAAACTAGCTACATCTTTGTCAACAATACTGCTTCAACGTTTTCATTTCCTCGAGCCAACAAACCTTTAAGATACACAATTCTGTTCTTCAGTAACCGGTTAGACACCCACAGCGCAGTAAAACACTTCCTGCTTGCCCAGTAGTCAGTGGAAGAATGTGTGGGTGAACCTAGTCGTGAGCGGCCGCTGATTGGCCAGGCTGTGACAGCGCCGCCACGCGGGCAGTGTTTGCTGATGTAATATGGTGCGATCGAGCAAGCTGGGCAGGAAGGAGTGGGGGTAGGGAGGGAGTGCGGCAGTATTGATTTTTTGGCCGGAGGCACACCTGCAATGTAAACAGGGAGCACGCCACTGTAGGCGGGGGGTATGCTACTGTAAACCCAGGGCACATTTTTTAATAGTGTGTGTGTGTGTGTGTGTGTGTGTGTGTGTGTGTGTGTGTGTGTGTGTGTGTGTGTGTGTGCGTGAGTGAGTGAGTGTGCGTGCGTGCGTTCATGCGTTTGCATGTGTGTGTGT
>JAFLJL010013554.1:2740-16636 GCA_018398815.1 Conus ventricosus | reverse complement strand
GACAGAATCAGTCCCCCCCCCCCCCCACCCCCCAACGTAGAAGACGATGTAGCCTGTTTGCACCAAACTGAAGAGATAACTGACTGTTCATCCCTCGTTTTCATTGTTTTAAATGTTAGTTGTCCCGCCTGAAGATGGCCACAATGGTCGAAGCGCGTTGTCTTTGTGTATTGTTTGCTCTTTCGTTTGACGGCGCGATGATTCTGTCTTTGCTCTTACTTCAATTTCCGTCTGCTGCCGCTCGACTTGGAAACCAACGCAGTTAAGCATCAGATGACAATGCATTATTGAGTGAGAAGTCAGACGACAATGCATTAGTGAGTGAGAAGTCAGACGACAATGCATTAGTGAGCGAGCAGTCAGGCCACAATGCATTAGTGAGCGAGCAATCAGACGACAATGCATTAGTGAGCGTAGCGTGTGTGGAAAAAAAAACCCCACAGGTGAATGGATGTCTTACTGCTTCATTCAAAAACGGATGATTCTACAGTTTACCAGAACAGAAACAGGAAATCAAAACGGATGATTCTACAGTTAACCAGAACGAAACAGGAAATCAAAACGGAGGATTCTACAGTTAACCAGAACAGAAACAGGAAATCAAAACGGTTGATTCTACAATTAACCAGAACGAAACAGGAAATCAAAACGGAGGATTCTACAGTTAACCAGAACGAAACAGGAAATAAAAACGGTGATTCTACAGTAACCAGAACGAAACAGGAAATCAAAACGGTTGATTCTACAGTTAACCAGAACGAAACAGGAAATCAAAAACGGTTGATTCTACAGTTAACCAGAACGAAACAGGAAATCAAAACGGAGGATTCTACAGTTAACCAGAACAGAAACAGGAAATCAAAACGGTTGATTCTACAGTTAACCAGAACGAAACAGGAAATCAAAACGGTTGATTCTACAGTTAACCAGAACGAAACAGGAAATCAAAACGGAGGATTCTACAGTTAACCAGAACAGAAACAGGAAATCAAAACGGTTGATTCTACAGTTAACCAGAACGAAGCAGGAAATCAAAACGGAGGATTCTACAGTTAACCAGAACGAAACAGGAAATCAAAACGAGGATTCTACAGTTAACCAGAACAAAACAGAAATCAAAAACGGTTGATTCTACAGTTAACCAGAACGAAACAGAAATCAAAACGTTGATTCTACAGTTAACCAGAACAAAACAGGAAATCAAAAACGGTTGATTCTACAGTTAACAAGAACGAAACAGGAAATCAAAACGGAGGATTCTACAGTTAACCAGAACAGAAACAGTAAATCAAAACGGTTGATTCTACAGTTAACCAGAACGAAACAGGAAATCAAAACGGTTGATTCTACAGTTAACCAGAACGAAACAGGAAATCAAAACGGAGGATTCTACAGTTAACCAGAACAGAAACAGGAAATCAAAACGGAGGATTCTACAGTTAACCAGAACAGAAACAGGAAATCAAAACGGTTGATTCTACAGTTAACCAGTAACGAAACAGGAAATCAAAACGGAGGATTCTACAGTTAACAAGAACGAAACAGGAAATCAAAACGAGGATTCTACAGTTAACCAGAACAGAAACAGGAAAATCAAAACGGTTGATTCTACAGTTAACCAAGAACGAAACAGGAAATCAAAACGGTTGATTCTACAGTTAACAAGAACAGAAACAGGAAATCAAAACGGATGATTCTACAATTAACCAGAAACAGAAACAGGAAATCAAAACGTAGATTCTACAGTTAACCAGAACGAAAACAGGAAATCAAAACGGTTGATTCTACAGTTAACCAGAACGAAACAGGAAATCAAAACGGAGGATTCTACAGTTAACCAGAACGAAACAGGAAATCAAAACGGTGATTCTACAGTTAACCAGAACGAAACAGGAAATCAAAACGGAGGATTCTACAGTTAACCAGAACGAAACAATAAATCAAAAACGGAGGATTCTACAGTTAACCAGAACGAAACAGGAAATCAAAACGGTTGATTCTACAGTTAACCAGAACGAAACAGGAAATCAAAACGGTTGATTCTACAGTTAACCAGAACGAAACAGGAAATCAAAACGGTTGATTCTACAGTTAACCAGAACGAAACAGGAAATCAAAAACGGAGGATTCTACAGTTAACCAGAACGAAACAGGAAATCAAAACGGTTGATTCTACAGTTAACCAGAACGAAACAGGAAATCAAAACGGGTGATTCTACAGTTAACCAGAACGAAACAGGAAATCAACCCGTTTCTCCCAGCAGCTTATTTGATATTGTACAACGAAGTAAGCGGAAAAGCAGTTTCAAAAAGCTCCTTAGGCTTCCGCCCCCCCCCCCCCCCTCCCTTCCCCCTCCCCCCAGCCCAAGAATACTCAGAAAGGTGAGGACTGGATTCTAATACACGAGCATTGTCAAAGTTCCATACCTCACACCCATAGAAAACAACGGGAATGCCTTTTTCTGATACATATCCAGTATATCACATACAGACAAGAGACTGGTTTCTGGCAGTCTGTAATAGTAGAAGTACTGCTTGTGAGCATGGGCATCTGCACCTTTTTTTCTAAATAGAAAGTTTCTGTTCTAAAATCAATACCAAGGTACTTGAATGAAATGGAAAAAAATATACTGGTTCCAAATCAAAATCAAAATCATTTTTTTGTTTGTGGTTTTATCTGTTTTGCTTGTCGATGTTTCTACTTCTACTGATTTTCAGGGTTATTAGTTTATTTATTTCTTTGCTTGGTTATTAGTTTATTTACTTCTTTGCTCCTGATGTCTCTCAGCTAATTTGTTCCCATGCACCCTCCAGTCTCCCCTTCACTTGGCTGCCTTGAGAGGCTGTCGGGTGGTGTTGTCTCCCTGCTGATGGTGAGAACACCGCTGAAGTATACGTCACAGGCGTCTTTCTGCTTTTCAGCTGCCATGATGACGAACATAGGCTGTGCCGGTTCCAGTGACGACTGATGGACGAACACAGGCTGTACCGGTTCCACTGACGACTGATGGACGAACATAGCTGTGCCGGTTCCAGTGACGACTGGTGGACGACCATAGGCTGTGCCGTTCCAGTGACGACTGATGGACGAACATAGGCTGTGCCGGTTCCAGTGACGACTGGTGGACGAACATAGGCTGTGCCGGTTCCACTGATGACTGATGGACGAACATAGGCTGTGCCGTTCCAGTGACGACTGGTGGACGACCATAGGCTGTGCCGGTTCCATGACGACTGATGGACGAACATAGGCTGTGCCGGTTCCAGTGACGACTGGTGGACGAACACAGGCTGTGCCGGTTCCAGTGACGACTGATGGACGAACACAGGCTGTGCCGGTTCCAGTGACGACTATGGACGAACATAGGCTGTGCCGGTTCCAGTGACGACTGATGGACGAACACAGGCTGTGCCGGTTCCAGTGACGACTTAGAACCAAGACATGAAGATGCTCTGTGGCTTCCAGAGGATTCATTTCATAAACCACATTCGATGCTTTCGTAATTAGGCCAGGAAGGATTATTAGTTTACCAGAGGATTCATTTCATAGAACCACATTCGATGGCTTCCGTATTAGGCCAGGAAGGGTTATTAGTTTGACCAGAGGATTCAGTTCATAAGACCACATTTGAGGGCTTCCGTATTAGGCCAGGGAAGGGGTTATTAGTTTATCTAGAAATGCCCTCTTCTTCATCCCCGTGCCCTTCTAATCCACACACCCATCCAGTGTTCTGTTTTCACTTTTCAAACCTCGCTCCCATCCGTTGTTAAATGTTCTCTTTCAATAATTCAGTCGTTTCCATCATGAAGAAGCAATTCTGTTTCTGGCCCCGGCTCTCTTCTCCCCCTTCCTCCCTTCCATCCCTCATTCCCCCTTCCTCCTTCCTCCCTCTTCCCCTCCCTCCTTTCCCCTTCCCTCCCTCCATCCCTCATTCCCCCTTCCTCCTTCCTCCCTCTTCCCCTCCCTTCCTCTTTCGCCCTTCCTCCCTCTTTCGCCCTCCCTCCCTCCATCCCTCATTCCCATTCCTCCTTCGTCCCTCTTCCCCTTCCTCCTGTTTCCCCCTTCCTGCCTCCATCTTTCATTTCCCCAAGCCCCCATGCTTGTTAGTTTATCACCACGAAAAAGGAAGGCCAGTGTAACTTTCTACCACGAATAAAGAAGGCCAATGTCACTTTCTACCATGAATAAGGAAGGCCAATGTCACTTTCTACATAATAAGGAAGGCCATGTCCCCTTCTACCGTGAATAAGGAAGGCCAGTGTTCCCTTCTACCATGAATAAGGAAGGCCAGTGTCCCCTTCTATCATGAATAAGGAAGACCAGTGTCCCCTTCTACCACGAATAAGGAAGGCCAGTGTCCCCTTCTACCATGAATAAGGAAGGCCAGTGTCCCCTTCTACCATAACGAGAAGGCCAGTGTTCCCTTCTACCATGAATAAGGAAGGTCAGTGTACCCTTCTACCATGAATGAGGAAGGCCAGTGTCCCCTTCTACCATGAATAAGGAAGGCTAGTGTCCCCATTCCTACCATGAATAAGGAAGGCCAGTGTCCCCTTCTACCATGAATAAGGAAGGCCAGTGCCACCTTCTACCACGAATACAAAAGGCCAGTGTCCCATTCTACCATGAATAAGGAAGGCCAAATGTCCCCTTCTACCATGAATAAGGAAGGCCATGTCCCCTTCTACCACGAATACGGAAGACCAGTGTCCCCTTCTACCACGAATAAGGAAGGCCAGTGTCACAGTCTACCACGAATAAGGAAGGCCAGTGTCACTGTCTACCACGAATAAGAAGGCCAGTGTCCCCTTCTACCACGAAAAAGGGAAGGCCAGTGTCACCTTCTACCACGAATAAGGAAGCCAGTGTCACTGTCTACCACGAATAAGGAAGGCCAGTGTCCCCTTCTACCATGAATAAGGAAGGCTAATGTTCCCATCAACCACGAATAAGGAAGGCCATGTCTCCTTCTACCACGAATACGGAAGGCCAGTGTCACCTTCTAACCACGAATAAGGAAGGCCATATCCGTTTTACCATGAATAAGGAAGCCAATGTCCCCCTCTACCACGAATACGGAAGGCCAGGGTCACTGTCTACCATGAATAATGAAGGAAAGTGTCACCTTCTACCACGAATAAGGAAGGACAGTGTCCCCTTCTACCACAAATAAGGAAGACCAGTGTCACTTTCGACCACGAATAAGGAAGGCCAATGTCCCCCTTCTACACGAATAAGTAAGGCCAGTGTCCCCTTCTACCACGAATAAGGAAGGCCAGTGTCACCTTCTACTACGAATAAGGAAGGCCAAATTTCCTTCTACCACGAATAAGGAAGGCCAGTGTCTCCTTCTACCACGAAAAAGGAAGTCCAGTGTCACTTTCTACCACGAAAAGGAAGGCCAATATCCCTTCTACCATGAATAAGGAAGGCCAATGTCCCCTTCTACCACGAATAAGGAAAGCCAGTGTCACTGTCTACCATGAATAAGGAAGGCCAGTGTCGCCTTCTACCACGAATAGGGAAGGCCAGTGTTTCTTCTAACCACGAATAAGGAAGGCCTGTATCACTTTCTTCCACGAATAAGGAAGGCCAATGTCCCCTTCTACTACAAATAAGGAAGGCCAGTGTCACTTTCTACCACGAATAAGGAAGGCCAGTGTCCCCTTCCACCACGAATAAGGAAGGCCAGTGTCACCTTCTACCACGAATAAGGAAGCCAGTGTCCCCTTCTAACCACGAATAAGGAAGGCCAGTGTCCCCTTCTACCACGAATAAGGAAGGCCAGTGTCCCCTTCTACCACGAATAAGGAAGGCCAGTGTCACCTTCTACCACGAATAAGGAAGCCAGTGTCCCCTTCTGCCACGAATAAGGAAGGCCAATGTCCCCTTCTACCACGAATAAGAAGGCCAGTGTCCCCTTCTACCACGAATAAGGAAGGCCAGTGTCACTGTCTACAACGAATAAGGAAGGCCTGTGTCACTGTCTACCACGAATAAGGAAGGCCAGTGTCCCTGTCTACCACGAAAAAGGAAGGCCAGTGTCCCCTTCTACCACCAAATAAGGAAGACCATGTCCCCTTCTTCCACGAATAAAGAAGGCCAATGTCACTTTCTACCACGAATAAGGAAGGCCATGTCCCCTTCTACCACGAATAAGGAAGGACAATTTCCCCTTCTAACCACGAATAAGGAAGGCCAGTGTCACTGTCTACCACGAATAAGGAAGGCCATGTCCCCTTCTACCACAAACAAGGAAGACTAGTGTCCCCTTCTACCACGAGTAAGGAAAGCTAGTGTCACTTAATACCACGAATAAGGACGACCAGTGTCACCTTCTACTACGAATGAGGAAGGCCAATGTCCCCTTCTACCACGAATAAGGAAGGCCAGGGCTCCTTCTACCACGAATAAGGAAGGCCAGTGTCACTTTCTAACGCGCATAAGGAAGGGCCAACTTCCCCTTGTACTACGAATAAGGAAGGCCAATGTTTCCTTCAACCACGAATAAGGAAGCCAATGTTACTTACTACCACGAATAAGGAAGGCCAGTGTCCCCTTCTAACCAGAATAAGAAAGGCCAGGACACCTTCTTCCACGAATAAGGAAGGCCAATGTCCCCTTCTACTACGAATAAGGAAGGCCAATGTTCCCTTCTACCACGAATAAGGTAGGCCAATGTCACATACTACTACGAATAAGGAAGGCCAGTGTCACCTCCTACCATGAATAAGGAAGGTCAGTGTCCCCTTCTACCACGAATAAGGAAGGCCAGTGTCACTGTCTACCACGAATAAGGAAGGCCAGTGTCACTGTCTACCACGATAAAGGAAGGTCAGTGTCCCTTCTACCATGAATAAGGAAGGCCAGTGCACTGTCTACCACGAATAAGGAAGGCCAGTGTCCCCTTCTACCATGAATAAGGAAGGCCAGTGTCACTGTCTACCACGAATAAGGAAGGCCAGTGTCCCCTTCTACCACGAATAAGGAAGGTCAGTGTCCCCTTCTACCATGAATAAGAAAGGCCAGTGTCACTGTCTACCACGAATAAGGAAGGCCAGTATCCCGTTCTACCATCAATAAGAAAGGCCCGTGTCACTGTCTACCACGAATAAGGAAGGCCAGGTCCCCTTCTACCAGGAATAAGGAAGGCTAGTGTCCCCTTCTACCACGAATAAGAAGGCCAGGTCTCCTTCTACCACGAATAAGGAAGGTTAGTGTCACTTTCTAACGCGAATAAGGAAGGCCAACTTCCCCTTGTACTACGAATAAGGAAGGCCAATGTTTCCTTCTACCACGAATAAGGAAGGCCAATGTTACTTACTACCACGAATAAGGAAGGCCAGTGTCCCCTTCTACCATGAATAAGAAAGGCCAGGGACACCTTCTTCCACAAATAAGGAAGGCCAATGTCCCCCTTCTACTACGAATAAGGAAGGCCAATGTTCCCTTCTACCACGAATAAGGTAGGCCAATGTCACTTACTACCACGAATAAGGAAGGCCAGTGTCACCTCCTACCATGAATAAGGAAGGTCAGTGTCCCCCTTCTACCGCGAATAAGGAAGGCCAGTGTCACTGTCTACCACGAATAAGGAAGGCCAGTGTCACTGTCTACCACGATAAAGAAGGTCAGTGTCCCCTTTAACCATGAATAAGGAAGCCAGTGTCACTGTCTACTACGAATAAGGAAGGCCAATGTCCCCTTCTACCATGAATAATGAAGGCCAGTGTCACTGTCTACCACGAATAAGGAAGGCCAGGTCCCCTTCTACCACGAATAAGGAAGGTCAGTGTCCCCTTCTACCATGAATAAGAAAGGCCAGTGTCACTGTCTACACGAATAAGGAAGGCCAGTATCCCGTTCTACCATGAATAAGAAAGGCCCGTGTCACTGTCTACCACGAATAAGGAAGGCCAGTGTCCCCTTCTACCAGGAATAAGGAAGGCTAGTGTCCCCTTCTACCACAAATAAGGAAGGTGTCTCTTTTACCATGAATAAGAAAGGCCAGTGTCGCTTACTACCATGAATAAGGAAGCCAATGTCCTCTTCTACCATGAATAAGGAAGGCTAGTGTCTCTTTCTACCATGAAATAAGGAAGGCCAGTGTCCCCTTCTACCACGAATAAGGAAGGCCAGTGCCACTGTCTACCACGAATAAAGGAAGGCCAATGTCCCCTTCTAACCACGAATAAGGAAGGCTAGTGTCTTCTTTCTACCACGAATAAGGAAGGCCAGTGTCCCCTTCTTACCATGAATAAGAAAGGCCAGTGTCCACTTCTAGAACGAATAAGGAAGGCCAGGTCACTGTCTACCACGAATAAGGAAGGCCAGTGTCCCCTTAAACCACGAATAAGGAAGGCCAGTGTCCTCTTGTACCATGAATAAGAAAGGCCATGTCACTGTCTACCACGAATAAGAAGGCCAGTGTTATCTTCGTGGTGACGAAATCACAGGCACATAATTAGCAGACAGTTCGTTTTAGTTTATCATCACGAATAAGGAAGGCCAATGTCACCTTCGTGTGACAAATCAGAGGCACGTAATTAGCAGACAGTTGGTTTTAGTTTATCATAATGAATAAGGAAGGCCAGTGTCTTTTATTGATGCCAAAATCACAGGGACATGATTAGACATTTGACACTGTACAACATGCTCCCCAACACACACACACACACACACACACACACACACACACACACACACACACTACACACACACACACACCACACACACACAAATATACGCACGTACGCATGCACGCACGCACGCACGCACGCACGCAACACACACACACAGTGAATACACATGCGAACGTACACACACACAACACACACACACACACACACACACCACACACACACACCCACACACACACACACATACAACACACACACACACACACACACACACACACACAACACATACACACACACGCACACACACACACACACACAACACACCACACACACACACACACACACACACACACACACACAGATATACGCACTATACGCACACACACACACACACACACACACACACACCACACACACCACGCACGCACGCACGCACGCACGCACGCACGCACGCCACGCACGCACGCACGCACGCACGCACGCACGCACGCACGCACGCACGCACGCACGCACGCCACGCACGCACGCACGCACGCACGCACGCACGCACGCACGCACGCACGCACGCACGCACGCACGCACGCACGCACACACACACACACACCACACACACACACAACACACACACACACACACACACACACACACACACACAACACACACACAACCACACACACACACACACACACCACACACACACACCCACACACACACACACACACACACACACAGATATACGCACTTACGCACACGCACACACACACCACACACACACACACACACACACACACACACACACACACACACCATTTGGAAATGAGATGGGATTCTTGAGTTGTGTTCTTGAATCCCATCTCATTTCCAAACTGGGCACACTACAACCCCCAAGGCATCAATATCCAACAATAACCAAACACACATACCCACCTCTTCCACATCAGTTGGCAATATCCCCTACCAACACACACACATATACACACACACATACACACACACTTACATACACCACCACCACATCCTCTTCACTCACTTCATACAGTAGTTACAGCAACCCTCCATCTATCTAATCTTAATTTTGTTTTGATCCTTCCCCTTAAATCCCCACACACACACACACACACACACACACCTTTCCTCTCCCCTTTTTTTTTTATTTATTGTTTTTTTTTTTTTTATCCACCATTACCACAACCATCACAAAGATATCATACCATCCTAATAAACTAGACACACAACCCTATCATATCACACACACACACCTCCCCTGACGCAACCCCCCCCCCCCCCCCCCCTGTTTCCTCTCCCATAATCCCCCTGGCCTCATGTCATTTCCGCCTTCATGGAGAATTACGGATAAGTCCATTTTTCATTCCCTTTTTTTGTTTTTCGTATTTGTACTGTCCCACATGTTAAATGTGATTTATTTTTATCGCCTGATGAAGACCCAAGTGGTTGAAATGCATCGTGTCTTGTCTTGTGCTTTGTTTGTCAATGTCATTGGCGGTAAGTTCTAAAACTCTATTCCTGATCTAAAAAAAAAAGATAAGCAAAGACAGGTCGAAGGTAATTAGGAAAAAAATCGCATTGCTTCGGCTGTTACTATTTCCCGTGAAAGAATTTTAAACTGATATGTTTGTGATGTCAAAAACAAACTCTATTCTTTCAACGGTAGTTACATCACTCCCAAAACAGATCTTCTGCTTAATGTTTTTAATGAAAACAAAGTGATTGAACTGCAGCATTAGATGCATAGTTCATAACAAAAAGTCATGGGTAGAATGAGTTGTGAAATTCATCTAAATTTTATCAGATTTCTTTTTATACTGGCATAAGTCAACCAAAATACTGATATCTAAAATAATCAAAAGCTTTTGGACACAGACAACTGCATCTGATTTTTACTCATATATGAAGAACTTCTCCATCCAACAAACTTTGGAATTGTACACACAACACTCCCATTGTTCTGCTTTCCATCACCCTCCCTTTCACACTTCATTTGGCAAGCTTCGCTTGGGATGGTACATATGCAACGCATGATACCTTCCAAGATTTTACTTTTTATACACCCGTCTCACATCTAACTGAGCAAACTTCAGCGGTATCATACTTACAATACCCTCCAAGATTCTACTCTTCACATACCCGTCTGGCGCCTAGTTCAGCCTACTTTAATTGAAATCATACATGTGATACTCTCCCAAGATTCTATTTTCATCTCACACCTAACTCAGCTAGTTTCAATTGAAATCATACATGTGATACTCTCCCAAGATTCTATTTTCATCTCACACCTAACTCAGCTAGTTTCAATTGAAATCATACATGTGATACTCTCCCAAGATTCTATTTTCATCTCACACATAACTCAGCTAGTTTCAATTGAAATCAACATGTGATACTCTCCAAGATTCTATTTCATCTCACACCTAACTCAGCTAGTTTCATTTGAAATCATACATGTGATACTCTCCCAAGATTCGGCTAAGTTCAATTGAAATCATACATGTGATACTCTCCCAAGATTCTATGTGACAGACATCCCTCGCACACCTCATCAGCGCCGTGTTCATCACACCTCATTCAGCGGGCCGTGTTTCATCACACCTCATTCAGCTGGCCGTGTTTCATCACACCTCATTCAGCTGGCCATGTTTCATCACACCTCATTCAGCTGGCCATGTTTCATCACGCCTCATTCAGCTGGCCGTGTTTCATCACACCTCATTCAGCTGGCCGTGTTTCATCACACCTCATTCAGCTGGCCGTGTTTCATCACACCTGTTTTCATACACCTCTACTTGCTTTTGTTTTACACCTGAAATCCCCTCACCTCCCCCTACTCCTCCACCCTCCGTCTCCCTTCCCTCGCCACCCCTTTCCCGCCCCCTTCTTAACCCCCCCCCCCCCCCCCCCCCCCCCACACACACACACACACGCACCCTTTCTGTCTGTTTTACGACGTGTGTACCGGGAAAAAGTCTGAGAACACGAAAAATAGTCAAGGCCGTCGGTTTTTTCCGACCAGTCGTGCGGAAACTGAGGGAATTGGACGTGTTATGTGGTGGGATGTAGCCTATGTATGAATATTCATGTTATGTGGTGGGATATAGCCTATGTATGAATATTCATGTTATGTCGTGGGATGTAGCCTATGTATGAATATTCATGTTATGTGGTGGATATAGCCTATTTTTCAATATTCATGTTATGTGGTGGGATACAGCCAATGTATGAATATCCATGCTATGTGGTGGGATATAGCCAATGTATGGATATTCATGTTATGTGGTGGGATATAGCCAATGTATGAATATTGGATATAGCCAATGTATGGATATTCATGTTATGGTGGTGGGATATAGCCAATGTATGAATATCATGTTATGTGGTGGATGTAGCCTATTTATGATATTCATATCAAAACGGACAAGATTCCAACCGTCTGGATTCTAATCTGCTTCTTAAACCGTTTAAAACCCTAGTCATCTTCGATAGAAAAAGAAATAAAGTTGTTTTTAGAAGGCTAAGGGGGTCATTTAGTTCACTGCAGCATAAGATATTTAGGTTATGTGATCGTAAAAAGAACGGTGGTACTATTTCTATTCTCTGCTAGCTGAATACACCTCGTTTTGTTGACAGGCCTTGCGACCGTGGTACTATTTCTATTCTCTGCTAGCTGAATACACCTCGTATTATTCTCTGCTAGCTGAATACACCTCGTATTAGTTGACAGGCCCTTGCGACCACCAAAGCCACGTATCATGGCTAAGAAAGTGCAATAAAGTCTGCATGAAACAGACTTGGTGTTAGTGAATGTAGTATAGACCATTTCTGAGTAAGCATATCCCCCCCCCCCCCCCCCCAATCAAATGTCTCGTCTTGTCTGTTTTGGCCTTGCCCTATCCAGTCAACAACCATGTTATACCTCACAAGACTCATCACAAGCCTTTGAAATAAAATTCAAAGAATTTTCTGCAAATCGTCAGAGTACGTTATGACTTTGTTCGTTCAAGAACTCGTTTTCATCATCAAGGTATCATTCCACGTCATAAATGTTACTTTTATGACTATGATGAGGCTACTGTCGCTGTAGAACAGAATGGTCATTCTCATGTTAAACAAAAGTAATACTGACTGCTTTTGACATTGTCAGTCGATAGAAATGTATATCAAAAGAAAAAACAATAATGATACAAATTAAGATTCGTTTGCCACCAGGCATCTTCAGTGAAGTGGAGAACAATGGTAATCGTTTTCTTCCTGCACTTACAAATAGGTAATCAACGTCTTTTTTTACCCAGCACACAGCGCCAAATGGACGTGTGCACAGTGATATAGCCAGTCATTTTTACCCAACAACACAGCGCCAAATGGACGTGTGCACGGTCATATAGCCAGTCATTTTACCCAACACACAGCGCCAAATGGACGTGTGCACGGTCATATAGCCAGTGATTTTTACCCAACACACAGCGCCAAATGGACGTGTGCACGTCATTTTTACCCAACACACAGCGAATAATGGACATGTGCACAGTGATATAGCCAGTCATTTTTACCCAACACACAGCGCCTAATAGACGTGTGCACAGTGATATAGCCAGTCATTGTTTGGTCTCCTCAAGGCTTAGAATAATGTAGCGTTTTCATTGTTCCCTGCATCTTAAGACTCAAGAAACACTGGCACATTAACTTCCTGCTAAACATGCATGACTAGTTAAACTAATTAACTGAGTTACTAAGTAACTACCTAACCAACTGATTATCTATCTAACTAACTAACTGACTGACTGACTAACTGACTGACTAGAAACAAGGTAAAGAAGCGTTGTATCAGAACTGAAGCCCAGAAAATCGACCAGCTTCTCATAAAAGACGAATTTGTTACACGATGCTGCTATTCTGGTCATTCTCTGTGTCAGGTATACCAAGGACGCATGCGACCTATTCCACACGCGCGACGCCAGGTCTGTCCTACAAGGCATGAAGCCTACAAGTTAGGCGAATGAAATGCCTACAAGGCAAAGCCGAACAAGTTAGCATAAAATGCCTGACACAGTGCATAAGGTCTGACACAGGCATAAGCCTACACAGTGCTAATGCCTGACAAGGCATAATGCCTGACACAGTGCATAATGTCCTGACATAGTGCATAATGCCTGACACAGTGCATAATGCCTGACACAGTGCATAATGTCTGACATAGTGCATAATGCCTGACACAGTGCATAATGCCTGACACAGTGCATAATG
>JAFLJL010013553.1:0-16733 GCA_018398815.1 Conus ventricosus | reverse complement strand
CAATGCAGGAGGAGGAGTGCAGGTCACGATACCGCCCATATCACCACGTCAATGCAGGAAGAGAGTGCAGACGACACTATAACGCCCTTATCACACGGTCAATGCTGGAGGGAGGATGCAGATCTATGCCGCCCATATCACACGTCTATGGCAGGAGGAGGGATGCAGACACCTTTACCACCCATATCACACGTCATGCAGGAGGAGGTTGCAGACCACTATACCGCCCAGTTCACACGTCAATGCTGGAGGGGATGCAGAACACTATGCCGCCCATTATCCACACGTCAATGCAGGAGGAGGTTGCAGACACTATTAACGACCTTATTCTCACGTAAATGCAGGAGGAGAGTGCAGACACTATGCCGCCCCATATCACCACGTCAATGCAGGAGGTGGATGCAGACACTATTCGCCTTATCTAACGTCATGCAGGTGGAGGATGCAGACAACTTTACCGCCTATATTCACACGTCAATGCAGGAGGAGGAGCAGGACACTATACCGCCCATATCCACACGTCAATGGCAGGAGGATGAAGACACTATGCCGCCCCATATCACTCGTCAATGCAGGGAGGAGGATGCAGACACTTGCCGCCCATTAGCACTCGTCAATGCAGGAGGAGGGGTTGCAGGGACACTAGTGCCGCCCATAATCACAAGTCAATGCAGGAGGATGCAGGGTCACTATACCGCCCCATATCACACGTCAATCAGGAGGAGGGAGCTGAATAACTATACGCCCATATCACACGTCAATGCAGGGGTGGAGGATTTGCGTCACTATTCCGCCCATTTCACACGTCAAATGCAGGAGTTGCCAGACACTATGACACCATATCTCACGTTCAATGCAAGGAGGAGGTGATAGCAGACCACACTATACCGCCATAGCACACGTCAATAGCAGGAGGATGCAGACAATTTGCCACCCTTTATCACCTCGTCAATGCAGGAGGAGGATGCAGACACTATACCGCCCCATATCACACGTCAATGGAGTGAGGAGAGTGCAAAGACACTTTACCGCCAATATCACACGTCAATGCAGGAGGATGCAGAACTATACCGACCATATCACACGTCAATGCAGGAAGGATGCAGGACACTACTTCCGCCAATATCACTCGTCAATGGCAGGAGGAGGATGCAGACACTCTATGCTGACCATTTTTTTAAATCCTCACTCCGCGCTAATGCTGGAGGATGCAGGACACTCATACGCCCATATCCACACGTCATTGCGGAGGAGGATAGCAGGACACTATACCGCCCCATATCACACGTCAATGCAGGTGGGTGAGTGTCAGACATCTATACCGCCCATATACACGTCAATGCAGGAGGTTGCGACACTTTACCGCACACTTATCACACGTCAATCAGGGGAGAGTGAGGGACCTCTATACGACCATATTATCACACGTCAATGCAGGAGGTGAGTGCAGACAGTATACCGCCATATCACACGTCAATGCAGAGGAGGATGCAGACACTGCGCCCATATCACACGTCATGGTGGGGGAGAGTGAAGACACTATGGCCGCCCATTTCACACGTCAATGAAGGAGGAGGTTGGATGCAGACACTATGCCACCCATTGCACTCGTCAATGCCAAGGTGGATGGATGCAGACACTATACCCCCAATATCACACGTCCAATGCAGTAGGTGTGGAGTGTGCAGGTCACTATATTCCGCCACTATCAAACGTTCAATTGCAGGAGGAGGTTTTCAGACACTATGCCGCCCATATCACACACGTCTCAATGCAGGAGAAGAGTGCAGACACTATCACCGGCCCATATCACACGTCAATGCAGGAGGGAGGATGCAGACACTATGCCGACCATATCCACACGTCAATGCAGGAGGATGAGTGCAGGAAACTATACCGCCCCATATTCACACGTTCAATGCAGGGAAGGAGGAGTGCAGGTCACTTTACCACCCATATCTCCAGGTCTATGCGGTGGAGGAGTGCAGACACTATACCGCCCAGATTCACACGTCAATGCAGGAGGAGAGTGCCAGACACTATACCGCCCATTCCACAGTCAATGCTGGAAGGAGGAGTGCAGACACTATTACCGCCCATATCAACGTCAAATGCAGGAGGAGAGAGAGTGGCAGACACTATACCGCCCTTTTCAACGTCAATGCAGGAGGAGAGTGCTGACACTTTACCGCCCATATCACACGTCAACTGCAGGAGGAGGTGTGGCAGACCTATAACGCCCATAATCCCACGTCATTGCGGAGGAGGAGCAGACACTATACACGCCCTTATCACACGTCAATGCAGGAGGAGGATGCAGACACTATACCGCCAATCACAAGCAATGCAGGAGGAGAGATGCAGACACTATACCGCCCATATCACTCGTCAAATGGCAGGAGGAGGTCTGCAGGGTCCCTATACCCCATATCACACGTTCAAAGGCAGGAGAGGGAGGATGCCGAACTATGCCGCCCATATCACACGTCAATGCAGGAGGTGGAATGCAGACATATTACCACCATATTCCACACGTCAATGGCAGGAGGAGGTGCAGACACTATACAGCCCTGATCACACGTCAATGCAGGAGGAGGATTGCGACCACTCTATGCCGCCCATATCACACGTTCAATGCAGGAGGGAGGATGCAGACACTTTACCGCCCATATCACCCCCGTTCAATGCCCAGGAGGGAGAGTGCAGAACACTATGCCGCCCATATCACACGTCAAATGCAGGAGGAGGTGCAGGACACTATACCGGACCATATCACACGTCCAATGCTGGTGGTGGATGCAGTCCATATACCTACGCCATATCACACGTCAATGCAGGTGGAGGATGCAGACACATACCGCCCCCCATATCATCAAGTCAATGCAAGGAGGATGCAGACACTATGCCGCCCATATCATCACGTCAATGCAGGAGGGAGGGGATGCAGACACTATGACGCCCATATCACACGTCAATGCTGGAGGAGGATGGCAGACACTATTTAGCCCATATCACACGGTCACAATGCAGGTGGGAGGTCCCTCCAGATACGATACCCGGCCCATATACACGTCAATGTCAGGAGGTAGGTTGCAGACACAATACCGGCCCATATCACACGTCATCAATGCTGGAGGATAGCAGAACTATGCCACCCATTTCACACGGTCAATGCACGGGGGATGCAGTCACTTTACCGCCATATCACACGTACAATGCAGGGAGGATTGCAGACTCTTTGCTCCCTTATCACACACGTCAATGCAGGGAGGAGGTTGCAGACACTATTCCGCCTTATCAACGTCAATGGAGGAGGAGAGTGCAGACACTATTTACCGCCCTTTTCACAATCACGTCAATGCAGGAGGATGCAGACACTTTACCGCCGATTTCAAAGTCAATGCAGGAGGTTGCAGGACACTATTACCCGCCCTTTTCACACGTCTTTGCAGCGAGGAGGATGCAGGACACTATGCTGCCCATATCACAGTCAATGCAGGAGGATGCAGACACTATACCGCCATATCACACGTCTACTGCAGGAGGAGGATGCAGACACTAACCGCCCATTATCACCACGTCAATGCAGGAGGTGAGTGCTGGACACTATACCGCCCATAATATCACACGTAGTGCAGGAGGATGCAGACACTATACCGCCCCAGTTCACAGTCAATGCGGAGGAGAGTGCAGACACTATACCGCCCATATCACACGTCAATGCAGGAGGTGGATGCCAGACACTATACGCCCATTTATCTCACGTCAGTGCAGGGGAGGATGCAGACCACTAGCCGCCCTTATCACACGTCAATGCAGGAGGTGAGTGCTGACTCTATGTCGCCAATATCCAAACGTCAAATGCAGGAGGAGGGTGGATGCTGTCACTATGACACCCATAGGACAAGTCAATGCAGGAGGAGTGATGCAGTACACTATACGCCCATATCACACGTCAATGCAAGGTGGAGTGTGCAGACACTATACCATTGACTGACCCTTATCTCTACGTCAATGCAGGAGGAGGATTCAGACACTATGCCGCCCTATATCACACGTCAATGCAGCGAGGAGAGTGCTGAACTTATACCCGCCCATATCACACGTCATTGCAGGAGGAGGATGCAGACCACTATGCCCGCCATATCCACGTCAATGCAGGAGGTAGAGTGCAGACACTATACCCCCATATCACACGTCAAATGCAGGAGGAGAGTGCAGGACAACTATACCGCCCATATCACACGTCTATGCAGAGTGGAGTGTGCAGACACTATACCGCCCATATCACACGTCAATTGCAGGAGGAAAGAGAGCAGCACACTATACCGGCCCATTTTCACACGTCTATGCAGGAGGAGCAGATGCTGACACTATACCGCCCATATCACCACGTTCAATGCAGGAGGTGTGTGCCATGACACTTACCGCCCACTTTCGCACGTCAATGCTGGAGAGAGAGTGCAGACACTATAACCGCCCATATAACACGTCAATGGCAGGAGGGAGAGTGCAGGGTCACTATACCGCCCAGATCACACGTCTATGCTGGAGGAGAGTGCAGACACTTTACCCGGCCCATTTACACGTCATTGCAGGAGGATGGTGCAGGACAATATACACCCATATCACACGTCTATGCAGGAGGTGTGTGCAGACACTATACGCCCATATCACACCGTCAATGCAGGAGGAGAGTGCAGACACTATACGCCCATATCACACGTCAATATGGCGGAGGTGAGTGCTGACACTATTCCGCCTTAGCACACGTCAATGCATGGGAGGTTGCAGACACATTACCGCCAATATCTCACGTCAATGCAGGAGGATGCAGACTCTTTTCGCCATTTCACACGTCAATGCAGGGAGGAGAGTGTGCAGACATCTTTTCGTCCATATCTCACGTCCAATGCGGAGGAGAGTGCAGGGACACTATACGCCGTATCACTCGTCAATGCAGGAGGATGCATAGACACTATACCGCCCATATCTCAAGTCAATGCAGGAGGGGATGCGTCTCTTTGCCGCAATATCAACGTCAATGCAGGTGGAGTGTGCAGGACCTATACCGCCCATTTCCCACGTCAATGCAGGTGGATGAAGACACTATACCGCCCCCATTATCACACCGTCTATGCATGCAGTAGGCGGAGGATGCCTGTCACTATGCCGCCCATTTCACTCGTCAATGCAGGTGGATGTGTGCAGACACCTATACCCGCCCATTTCACACGTCAATGCAGGTGGATGCAGTCATTATATCGCCCATATCCACGTAATGAAGGTGGTGGTAGCAGACACTATGCCGCATTTCACACGCTCAATGCAGGAGGAGAGTGCAGACACTATGCCGACATATCACACGTCAATGCAGGAGGTGCAGACACTTTGCCGACCATATCACACGTCAATGCAGGAGGAGAAGAGTGCAGACTCTATACCGCCCATATCACACGTCAATGCAGGAGGATGGCAGACACTATACCGTCCCATATCACACGTCATTGCAGGGAGGAGGATGCAGGCACTTATGCCGCCATTATCACACGTCAATGAGGTGGATGCAGACACTATACGCCCATATCACACGTCAATGCAGGAGGACGTTGCTGACACTATACCGCCCATATCACTCGTCAATGCAGGAGGAGAGTGCAGGACCACTATGCAGCCCATATCACACGTCAATGCAGGAGGAGGATGCAGGGACACTTTGCCGCCCTTATCACAAGTCAATGCCGGAGGGAGGACATGCAGTCACTATGCCGCCCATATCACACGTCAATGTGGAGGAGGATGCAGGACATATAACGCCCATTCACACGTCAATGCAGGAGGAGGATGCAGACCACTATAGCCCAATATCACACGTCCCAAAGCAGGTGGAGGAGGATGCGACACTATACCGCCGTATCAATACGTCAATGCTGGTGGAGGATGCAGACCACTTTCAGCCCATATCACTCGTCATTGCAGGAGGATGCTGGACACTATACCGCCGATCACACGTCAATGCAGGAGGGGGATGCAGACACTTTACCGACCATTTCTCACGTTCAATGCAGCGTGGATGCTGACACTATGCCGGCCCATTTCACACGTCAATGCAGGAGGTGGATGCAGACACTTAAATAACGCCCATATCACTCGTCAATGAGGAGGTATGAGCACTATTCCGCCCCATATCACTCGTCTTTGCAGGAGGGCACGATGCTGACACTATTCCGCCCTTATCACACGTTCATTGCTGGGCGGAGGAGTGCTGACACTTTGCCGCCCATATCACACGTCTATTGCAGGAGGAGGATGCTGACACTTTGGCCGCCCATATCACACGTCAATGCTTGTTGGAGGATGCAGACACTATGCCGCCCATTTCACAGTCATTGCAGGAGGGAGGTTGCTGGACACCATTCCGCCCATATCACAAAGTCAATGCAGGAGGAGGATTCAGGACCTATTACCGCCCATATCACACGTCAATGGCAGGAGGAGGATGCAGTCTCTATACCGCCCGATATCATACGTACAATGCCAGGAGGAGGATGCAGACACTATACCGCCCATATCACACGTCAATTGCAGGAGGATGCTGACACTATTACCGCCACCGTATCACACGTCAATGCAGGAGGGGGAATGCAGACACTATACCGCCCATATCTACTCGGTCATGATTTCGGTGGATGCAGACACTATTGCCGCCCATATAAACGTTCAATGGGCGGGAGAGGATGCAGAACCACTATACCGCCCATATCACACGTCAATGCACGGAGGATGCAGACACTATACCGCCCATATCACACGTCAATGGCAGGAGTGGATGCAGACACTATACGCCCATATCACACGGTCAATGGCAACGAGGATGCAGACACTATTTACCGCCCATATCACACGTCAATGCAGGAGGTTGCAGACATATTACCGCCATATCACACGTCAAAGCTGGAAGGTTGAGTGCAGAAAGTCACTTACCGCACTTATCATACACCGTCTATGCAAGTGAGGAGAGTGCAGACACTATACCGCCCATATACACGTCAATGCAGGAGGAGGATGCAGGACCACTATACCGCCATATCACACGTCAATGCAGGAGGAGGGGTGAGTGCAGGTCACTATACGCCATATCACGTCAATGCAGGAGAGGAGGATGCAGGGACACTATACCGCCCATATCACACGTCAATGCAGGAGGAGATGCATTGACACTATGCCGCCCCCCCATTTCACACGTCAATGCAGGGGAGAGTGCAGGACACTATACCGCCCGTATTCAAAACGTTCATTGCTGGAGGATGCAGACACTATACCGCCCCATATCTCACGTCCAAATGCAGGAGGTGGATGCTGGACCACTATACCGCCCATATCACTCGTCAAATGCCAGATGGAGGGATGCAGTCACTATAACGCCATATCACACGTAATGCAGGAGGAGGAGGGCAAGACACTTATCCGCCCATATCTCACGTCATTTCAGGAGGAGGATGCAGACACTTTATCGCCCATATCACACGTCAATGCAGGAGGAAGGATGCAGACACTATGCCGCCCATATCACACGTCAATGCAGGAGGAGAGTGCAGACACTATACCGCCCATATCTACACGGTCAATGCAGGAGGAGATGGAGAGGTGCAACATCTATACCGCCCATATCACACGTCATTGCAGGAGTGGAGGGACCATGCAGACCTATACCGCCCATATCACACGTCATTGCAGGTGGGTGTGTTGCAGGACAATATGCCGCCCTTATTCACACGACATTTGCAGGAGGAGTGTTGCAGGTCACTATACCGCCCATATCACACGTCATTGCAGGAGGACGTGCTGCGACACTATGCGGCCCTTATCACACGTCAATGCAGGAGGGAGTGTGCAGACCACTATGCCACCATATCAAACGTCAATGCTTGGAGGGGGATGCAGGTCATCTTTGCCACCATATCACACTGTCAATGCTGGAGGGGGTTGCTGTCACTATACCGCCCATAGCACAACGTCAATGAGCAGGTGGTGGATGAAGACACTATACCGCCCATATCACTCGTCTAAGAAGGGAGGGGGATGCAGACACTATACCGCCCAATAGCAACGTCTATGCAGGGGAGGATGCTGACACTTTACCGCCCAATCACCAAGTCAATTGCAGGAGGAGGATGCAGACACTATACTGTCCGCCCCCAGAATTGTTGTTCACACGTTCAATGAGGAGGTGGATGCAGACACTTTTGCCGCCCTTTTCACTCGGCAATGCAGGTGGAGGTTGCCAGACAATTCACCGCCCGCTTCACTCGTCATTGAGGAGGAGGGATGCCAGAAATAGAAAGTTATAACCGCCCATATACACGCTCAATGCGGTGGTGGTTGCAGACAATATGCCGCCCCCATATCACACGTCATTGCAGGAGGAGGGAGAGTGTCAGCACTATGCCGCCAATATCCACGTCAATGCAGGAGGAGATGGCAGACACTATTGCCGCCCATATCACACGTCAATGCTGGGAGGAGGATTGCAGTCTCTATGCCGCAATATTCACAAGTCAATGCAGGTGGAGGATGCAGGACACTATGCCGCCATTTCTCACGTCAATGCAGGAGGAGGTTGAAGACACTATGCCGCCCAATATCACACGTCAATGCAAGGAGGAGGATGCAGACCACTATACCGCCCATAGCTCAACGTCAATGCAGGAACCGAGGATGCAGACACTATACCGCCATATCCACACTCGTCATGCAGGAGGGAGGTGCAGACAGATACCTACCCTTATCCACACGTCATTGCAGGTGGAGGATGCAGGACACTATGCCGCCCATATCACAGTCAATGCAGGAGGATGGAGAGTGCAGACCTCTTATGCCGACATATCAACACGTCAATGCAGGTGGTGAGTGCAGGGACTCTATTCCGCCCATATCACTAGTCATTGCAGGAGATGCCAGCGACACTTTACCGACCATAATCGCACGTCATTGCATGAGGATGCAGACACTATGCCGCCCATCCGCCCATATCTCATCGTCAATGCAGGAGGAAAAGTTGCTGACACTATTAACGCCCATATACACGTCCATTGCAGGAAGAGGATGCAGACACTATGCCGACCATATCACAAGTCAATGCAGGAGGTGTTGCAGACACTATGCCGCCCTTATCCACACGTCAATGCAGGAGGAGGGATGCAGTCACTATACCGCCCATATCACACGTAAATGCAGGGATGGAGTGAGGAGGAGAGTGCAGGACCTATGCCGCCCTATCACACGTCAATGCAGGAGGAGGATGGCTGACACTATACCGGCCCCCATATCACCTCGTCATTGCAGGAGGTGAATGCAGTCACTTGCCGCCCATACACAAGTCAATTGCAGGAGGATGCAGAAGACACTATGCGCCCATATCACACGTCAATGCAGAGGGGGATGCAGGATGCAGACACGATGCCGCCCATATCACAAGTCAATGCAGGAGGAGAGTGCAGACAACTATACCGCCCATATCACACGTCAATGCTGGCAGGAGGATGCAGACAATATGCCGCCCTATCACACGTCAATGCAGGAGGATGCAGGACACTTTACCGCCCGTATCATACGTACAATGATTGGAGGATGGTATGCAGACACTATACCGCCCATATCACACGTCAAGCAGGAGGTGGATGCTGACACTATACCGCATATCACACGTCAATGCAGGAGGAGGATGCAGGACTACTATACGCACATATTCACACGTCAATGCAGTGAGGAGGATGCAGGACACTATACCGCCCATTATCACACGTCAATGCAGGCAGGAGGATGCAGGACACCTATGCCGACCATATCACACGTCAATGCAGGAGGAGGATGCAGGTTCTATTACCACCCATATCACACGTCAAGGAGGAGGTGAGTGCAGACCGATGCCGCCCATTTCACACGTCAAATGCAGGAGGATGCAGAGACTCTATACCGCCATATCACACGTCAATGCAGGAGGAGAGTGCTGAACTATACCGCCCATATCTCACGTGAATGCAGGTGGAGAGTGCAGGATCTACTGTGCCTCACATATCACCACGTCAATGCTTGGGAGGAGGATGCAGACTTTACCGCCATATCTAACCGTCAATTGCAGGAGGAGAGTGCAGACACTATACCGCCATATCTCACGTCAATGCAGGAGGATGAGTCTCTATACCGTCCCATATCTCACGTCAATGCAGGAGGAGGATGCTGACACTATGCCGCCCATATCACACGTCATTGCAGCGTGGAGAGTGCAGGACGCTTATGCCGCCCATATCTCACTTCATGCAGGAGGTGGTTGCAGACATTTTCGACCCATATCACACGTCTAATGCAGGGTGGAGGATGCAGACACTATGCCGCCCATATCACACGTCAATGCAGGGGGAGGATGCAGACAATTTACCGCCCATTATCACTACGTCAATGCTTGGAGAGAGGATGCAGGTCCACTATACCGCCCATTATCACACGTCATTGCAGGAGGTAGGGGCAGGGACACTATTCCGCCCTTACACACGTCAATGGCAGGAGGAGAGTGCTGTCATCTATACCGCCATATCACACGTCAATGCAGGGAGGAGGATTGCAGGACACTAGGCCGCCCATATCACACGTCATATGCAGGAGGTTGCGACACTATACGCCATTATCACTCGTCAATGCAGGAGGGAATGCAGACACGTTACCGCCCATTTTCACAATGTCAATGCGGTGGAGGGATTGCAGACACTATTGCCGCCCATCTCACACAGTCAATGCAGGAGGAGGGATGCAAACTATACCGCCCATATCACACGTCAAGGCAGGAGGAGGGAGTGCAGACACTATTACGCCCATTATCACACGTCTATGCGGAGGAGGATTTGCAGACACTATACCGCCATATCTCACGTCATTGCAGGAGGACGGATGCAGACACTCTTACCGCCCATATCACACGTCAATGCAGGGGAAGTGAGAGTGCAGACACTATGCCGCCATATCACACGTCAATTGCTGGAGATGCAGCACACTATACCGCCCTTATCACACGTCCCAATGAAGGAGGAGAGGTGCAGACACTATTCCGCCATATTCACACGTCATATGCAGGAGGAGAGTGCTGTCACTATGCCGCCCATATCATCACGTCAATGCAGGAAGGAGGAGGATGCAGACACTATACCGCCATATCAACGTCAATGACAGGAGGAGGATGCAGACAACTATGCCGCCCATTTCACACGTCAATGCAGGAGGCGAGGATGCAGGACACTTTGCCGACATATCACACGTCAATGCTGGAGGGATGCAGACCACTATACCGCCCTTATCCACACGTCATGGAAGAGGAGGAGAGTGCAGACACTATACCGCCATATCACACGTCAATGCAGGAGGAGGATGCAGACTCTATACCGCCCATATCACACGTTCAATGCAGGAGGAGGTTGCAGACACTATACGCCCATATTCAAACGTCAATGCAGGAGGATGCAGACACTTTACCGCCCATATCACACGTCAATTGCAGGTGGAGGATGAGCACTATACCGCCCATATCACACGTCAATGCAGGTGGGTGAGTGCAGACACTATGCAGCCTTATCACTCGTCAATGCAGGAGGAGGGATGCAGACACTATACCGCCCATATCAACGTCAATGCAGGAGGAGGATTGCAGACACGTTACCGCCCTATCACACGTCAATGCAGGAGGAGGTTGCAGACACTATGCGCCCATATCACATCGTCAATGCAGGAGGAGGATGCATACACTTTGACGCCCATTTCCACGTTCAATCAGGAGGATGCAGACACTATTACGCCCATATACACCGTCAATGCAGAGGAGGAGGAGAGTGCAAGACACTATAAAGCCCATATCACACGTCAATGCAGGAGGGGATGCAGACACTATGCGCCCATATCCACTCGTCAATGCAGGAGGAGGGATGCAGACACTATGACCGCCCAATATCACAGTCAATGCATGGAGGAGGATGGCAGACACTTTGCCTCCATATCACAGGTCAATGCAGGAGGAGGGATGCAGACATATACCACCATCATCACCACGTCAATGCAGGGAGGAGGATGCAGACCTAGCGACCATATCACACGTCAATGCTGGAGCATGATGGCCAGCACTATACCGCCTTATCACACGTTCAATGCAGGAGGTGGATGCAGGACACTATGCCGCCGTATCACACGGCAATGCAGGAGGAGGGATGCTGACACTATGCCGCCCATTATCACACGTCAATGCAGGAGGAGGAGCAGACACTATACCGCCCATATCAACGTCAGAGTCTAATGCAGGGGAGGATTGCTGACCACTATACGCCCATATCACACGTCAATGCAGGAGGAGGAGTGCAGTCACCTTTACCGCTCATTTCTCACGTTCAATGCAGGAGGATGCAGACACTATACCGCCCATATCACCACGTCAAATGCAGGAGGAGGATGCAGACACATGCCGCCCCATATCACACGTCAATGCAGGAGGAAGGATGCAGTACACTATTACCGCCCATATCAAGTCAATGCAGGAGGAGGATGCAGTCACTATAACGCCCATATCACACGTCAATGCAGGGAGGAGGATGCAGACACTATTGCCGCCCATTCACAAGTCAATGCAGGAGGAGAGTGCAGGACACTATGCCACCCATATCACACGTCAATGCTGGAGGGTGGATGAGACACTAAAACGCCCAATCACACGTCAATGCAGTGGAGGTGAGGTGGCAGACACTATGCCGCCCCCATATCACACGTCATGCAGGAGGTTGCAGACACTATGCCGCCATATCACACGTTCATATGCAGGAGGATGGAGGAGTGCAGGGACACTTTACCGCCCATATCACACGTCAATTGCAGGAGGGGATGCAGAACTATGCTGCCCATTATCACACGTCAATGCAGGAGGAGGATGCAGACACTATGCCACCCAATATCACACGTCAATGCAGAGGATGGATAGATGCAGACAGACACTATACCGCCATATCACACGTCAAATGCTGCGTGGATGGATGCAGACACTATTATCGCCCCTTATCACACGTCAATGCAGGAGGATGCAGACACATTACCGCCCGTATCATACGTCAATGCAGCGAGGTTGCAGTCACTATGCGCCCATATCACACGTCCAATGCTGGAGATGCTGACACTATGCCACCCATATCCCACGTCAATGCTGGAGGAGGATGCACGTCACTATACGCCCATATCACACGTCAATGCAGGTGAAGGATGCAGACACTTTATCAATAACCGCCCTTTCACACGTCAATGCAGGAGGATGCAGACAATATACCGACACGTAGCTACGTCAATGCAGGAGGTGCAGTCACTATACCGCCTTATCACACGTCATGGCAGGAGGAGAGTGCAGACACTTTGCCGGCCATTTCACACGTCAATGAAGGAGGATGCAGACATTATGCCGCCATATCACACGTCTAATGCTGGTGGAGGATGCAGACCACTTGGCCGCCCATTCTAACGTCAATGCAGGAGGAGGATGCAGACACTATACCACCCTTAGCACACGTCAATGGAGGAGGAGGAGGGATGCAGGACACTATAATGCCCCATATTAACTCGTCAATTGCAGGTGGAGGAGGAAGCAGACCACTATACCGCCCGTATCATACGTAATGAAGAGAGGATCAGGACACTATACCGCCCCATAGCTCACGTCAATGCGGTAAGAGGAGGAAATGCAGACACTATACCGCCCATATCTCACGTCAATGCAGGAGGATGCAGACCACTATACCGCCCGTATCTTTCGTCATTGCAGGAGGATCAGAACTATACCGCCCATAATCACACGTCAGTTGCAGGTGGAGAGTACAGACTCTATTACCGCCCATTTTACGTTCATTGCAGGGAGGAGGGGGGAGGGTTTGCCCACAGACACTATGCCGCCATATCACACGTCAATTGCAGGAGGAGGATGCAGACACTATGCCGCCCATATCAATCGTCCATGCAGGATGGAGGATGCAGACACTATACCGCCCATATCACACGTCAATGCAGAGGAGGGATGCAGACACTATACCGACCAAAAATTCACACGTTCAATGAAGGGAGGGAGGATGCAGACACATGCCGCCCATATCACACTGCTTTCAATGCAGGAGGAGGAATGCAGAATATATGCCGCCCATATCACACGTCATGCAGGAGGAGGAGAGTGCAGAACTATTAACCGCCCATATCCAAACGTCAATGCAGGAGGATGCAGACACTTACCGCCCATACTACGACGTCAATGCAGGAGGTGCAGACACTATACCACCATTATCACACGTCAATGCAGCGAGGAGGATGCAGACACTATACGCCCATATCACTCGTCAATGCAGGAGCGAGAGTGCTGGACATATGCCGCCCATATCACACGTCAATGCAGGAGGAGGGGATGCAGTCACTATCCCGCCCATATCACATGGTCAATGCAGGAGGAGAGTGCAGGACACTATGCCGCCCCATATCACTCGTCAATGCAGGAGGAGAGTGCAGACACTATGCAGCCCTATACACGTAATGCAGGAGGAGTGTGCAGACACTATGCCGCATATCAACGTCAATGCCTGGAGGAGGAATGCAGGAAAGACACTATACCGCCCATATCACAACGTCAATGCAGGAGGAGTGTGCAGACACTATGCCGCCGATCACCACGTCAATGACAGGTGGAGTGAAGGATGCAGACACTATACCGCCCATAAATAAAATTTTTTCACACGTCAATGCAGGGAGGAGAGTGCAGAAGACCACTATAACGCCCCATATCACACGTCAATGCAGTTGAGGAGGATGCAGACACTATGCCGCCCATAATCACACGTCATTGCTGGAGGAGAGTGCAGACCACTATTCCGCCCATATCACACGTCAATGCAGGAGGAGAGTGCGGGGACATATGCCGACCATATCACAGTCATTGCGGGGATGCAGACACTATGCCGCCCTTATCACTCGTCAATGCAGGAGGATGCAGACACTATACCGCCCATATTCCACACGTCAATGAGGAGGTGGGGGGATTGCAGTACACTATACGCCCATATTCACACGTTCATGCTGGAGGAGAGTGCAGACACTATCCGCCCATATCACTCGTCAATGGAGGAGGTGGATGCAGACCTATAACCGCCATATCACACGTCTATGCAGGAGGATGGTGCTGACACTTATGCGCCCACTATCACACGTCAATGCAGGGAGGAGGGATGCAGGAACTATACCGCCCATAATCACACGTCAATGCAGGAGGAGGATGCAGGGACACTATGCCTCGGACAGTGTGTGCCGGACACTCCGCTTTTGCTCTTTCCGTTACGGAGAAAAAGAATGCGTAAATGAAGTCTATTGAAAAACATTTCAATGAAACCACAATACTAGAGAAAAGGCCATGCGAGCAAAACGCACAGCAGAACTCAGTCATTGAAAAAACATTTTCAATGCAACCCACTATACAGAGAAAGAAGAAAGGCTTGCGTGCAAACCGCCACAGCAGAACACAGACAACTTGTGCTCATGGTATGAAAACATGAAAAAAAAAAATGTTTCAGTGCAACCCATAAATACGTGAATATGGCCCGATGAGCACAGAGCAATGGAGTATAGTGGTCAGTACCCTCCTCCAATGAGGGACTGTTAACCGATCGTTCCGTGTGTGAACGCACGCTTAACATCTTATACGCACACGTCAAATCCATCACCAACTTTCGGAAAGAAAAAGAGAAGCCTGTCGGCCGTTGGTTTGGATGACACGTTAAACTTTTTGCATGCACCCTGCGTGGGTGAATCGGAAAGATTGAAGAATGTCAGGAGATTTTGGAATGATATTGACTAGATGAACGGGAGGAAAACGACTCTGAATGAAGCGCCTGCATGACACGGGAAACGATTTGAATGAAGGCCAGCTGGCAGCTCTTTAGTCGGCACTACCCGGTAGGCAGCCCGTTGTGTAATCGAGTGTGGTTTGTAAAGCGCTTAGAGCTAGGTCTCTGGCCGAGTAGGCGCTAATAAGTATTCGTAAATATTCCAATAGTTCCCATTCTGAGGGAGTGAATGTCCACACTGTCACCTGATTTCGTCATCAAAACCGCAGTGTACATGTAACAAGAGGGGGGTGGGGAACGACAAATAAAAACTTCTGTGAAGCTGGGAGAAGGAAAGCGAACTGGCCAAAGACAGAAAACAGTGGACAGCCCTGCAGAGAAAGACAGTAAGCATTGTCGACCAGATGGCCGTGCAGAGAAAGACAGGAAAAGCATTGTCGACCAGAGTGGGAAAAAAGAGAGAAAATTTCCAGAACCAGACGGCGAGGATTACTGCCTAATGCTGTATGGCGAAGTCATTGACTCTGCTTTATTATTATTATTATTATTATTATGTTAATTATTATTATAGTATTATTATTATTTTTATTTTATTACTATTATTATCATAATTGTTATTATTATTATTATTGTTATTATTATCACTTCATTATCACTATTTTTATTATTATTATTATTATTTTGATTATTATCATCCAAGTCTGTATTACTATTATTTTATTATGATCATTATTATCTTACCATTTTTGTTATTGAGTTTATTATTGTTATCATCATTATATTACTATAATTACTTTATTGTTATCATTATCATCTTTTGTGAATAGTAGATAATTGCAC